>RCHF01002160.1:0-15456 GCA_003987895.1 Neonothopanus nambi | reverse complement strand
CTGTGTTACATCAAACCATTCCCGGTAAAGTACGTCAGCTCATTTGAGACTATTTTGATAGTCGTATTGACTATGTATGACCATTTGCTCTTAACAAACACCGCAACACGGCTTGAAATTGGAGCCACTGACGCGCACCTAGAGTTTCAGTCTATCAAATCGCGAATAACAATTCATTTCTCGTTGAACAAGCATATACATACCGTTGGTGTCGGTCGGTCTACCAGTGAATGCCGTTGGGAGGATTCTTGTCATTCTCCACAGACGCAGTGCTCACATACGTATCCAAGTGTTTCAAACACTTCAAGGATCCATCCTAGTATGAAGTACCCGTGTATAAATAGGGAGAAGAAGCTCAGCCAGCCATATCGACTTTGAAACCTCTCCGGATTCACCTCAGAGAAATTTCTCCGTCATAACCATGCAATTCAAACTCTTCACTGCTGCTGCCTTTCTCTTCGCCGCATCGATGGTCGGAGTAGATGCGTAAGTCTCTTTCATATCCAAAAACCCAGATTGTACCATGAATGACGAATAATATCATAATACATAGTGCTGCAGCTCCTGCTCCTGTGAACTCTCCGATTTGCCCCTTCGTTCTTGGAATACCATGCTGTCCTAAATCTTCCAGTACGCCCAACTGTGGCAAGGTACAGCCTCAGAACATTACTTGCTGCACTGTAAGTACTCTATCTATCGTAAATCCTGGAAAATGGCTTAACACGAAAATGTCTAGGCCGATTAGGGCTTGAACTTGAATGATGGATCGTGCTCACTATATGTAAACCGACGATGAAGATAGTACACTCGTAGTTCGTAGCGAGAGCGAGATACTTAGGAGTCTATTCTATCTTACCCTTTTTACCTCGAGCTCTATCTGTCGATTAATCTTATTATACACCGTCAATGATCGATTGTACATCTTTGCAAGCCCAGCTCTGGCTGTGGCTCATTAGTGACTTATCGCGTCACGTGGCAACATTTGCCGTCTTTGTAAACCAGGCGGCAATTTCTAAATTTTTGGCGCCTTACACTGACTCTGAAGAAATTCATGAAATCTCGAAGCTTGCTGGAGACTTCTTCACATTGAAGATTGCTCGTAAGCATAATTCTACTGGGAACTCGAGGCAGAAGGCATGAAATTAGCTATTGTAGGAGGTGGGCCTTCTGGGTTCTACGTCGCGTCTCGGATTCTCTCTCTTCTGCCTCGCGAGGCGTTGAACATCCACATATACGATAGACTATGGTCACCGCATGGGCTTGTGAGATATGGAGTTGCACCAGATCATCCTGAAGTCAAGGCAAATCGAACATTTATCTCATAAATCGTTTTATTTCTGTTCTAAAGCAGCGTAGAACTGCGTGCACAAATTCGACGAGGCTGCTTTGGACCCGCGGTTACGATTCTTCGGGAATGTCAACGTAGGCGACACACCAGGAGTTGCAGCTTTGAATATTCCACTCAAATCTCTCTTTTCTCATTACACTCACCTCCTCTTCGCTGCTTGGCAGTTGCAATTGTTCAATGGTCACGTGATTTAGTCGACGGAGAATCGCCGACGGGTCGGGCCGCCGCGGGCGGCTATGTACTCAGACGGGGCGACTGTGGGGACCTCTTCTACGTAGGTCATCAGTGGTTGGACGCATTTAAGAGGGGTCGTTGCCATCGACCCGCAGGGAGTTTGGTACCAGTTTATCACAGGCTACCCCATTAATACAGCGACGATAATTCGACAGTCTGGTACATCAGTATATACACAGGAAAATGTTAGGAGCTCTATGGATCGTCACGGTCTAGTTGTTTCTGAGGTAATTAGCAAGGTAGCAAACGACGACATCCATCATATCACTATTGACCGTTTGAATATTAAGTATTCATTCATTCCTCGAATATACAAGATTTTGCTATCCAATAAGATGACTGCACATGAAATAGTTGATGTTCACAGCAATTCGGAAGCAATACTGAGTAATGAAAAGAGATCTTTCATACACTTCAAAGACACCCAGAAAAGAGTCGGAGTCCAAAATCCTACTTCTCATCTGCTGGGGAAGACACATAAATATACTCGTCGTCCTCTGGAAGTGATTCCCAGCCTGAATCAGCTAGCTCACTATCATAGAAATCCTCCTCCTCTTCCTCCCCCTCCTCCTCCTCCCCCTCCTCTTCCTCTCCCGGCTGGAGGTCCGGCGCACCTGGCGCCCAACCCACTTCCTCGTTGATAGCTGGCAATAAATGATTATGTTTCAGCCTTTGGCGGGGTCGTGCGTCATCTGCCAATGCACTAGAGCTCTTGGGGCCAATGACCGAAGCGGGGAATTCACTCTTCACGACATGTTCGACGCGTCCAGCAGTGAGCTTGTCTTTATGTTTGGCGGCTTCACGAAAGCGCTCCGCGATCCATGTCGGGTCTTTCAGACGTTCCATTGCCCAATTATAATTCCCCACAGGATGTAACCGCACAAAGCGTGAATCCTTGCCAACTTTGAGGATATATTCATTGAATTCTACAATCTCTTCCTCTGTCGGCGGAGGGAGATACCGTACACGCAACAGCGACGTCAGGTCGACCATTAAGTCGCGCAATACGCCGAGCGGAAGGTTTGCTCGGATTTTGAACCATTCCTCGACGAGGAACTGTCTCTTAGAGGTGCCTCCAGTAGCAGTTTTGGTGATATCATCGTACCATGATTGATCAAACAAAAGATTGATAGCCTCAGAAAGTGGAGCGGTGTCGAGTCCATGAGGGGTGAAACGTAGCGCAACCCAACCGAGGACATGGTAGAAAGATTCGAGGTCGTCGGCGAGCTCATGACAAAGAGGTGTTGGTGACATCAACAATCTCGCCGACATGAATTGCCAGGTGCCCTGAGAAGACCCATTAGTTTGGCTAGACTTATAAGCGAGATCAAAGAAAAAACTTACTGTCCGCTCGACCTGACGAGCTACGCCAAGCTCGCTAACAGGTTTACTGAGATCCCAATCAATCAGTAGACCTCTTCCGTCGTCGGTGATAATGATATTTCCAACGCTGATATCGCGATGCAAGATGCGAGCGTTTTCGTAGGCCTCTTTGTGAGCTGTTCAAGAGAGTACGGCGTTAGCACAAGATAGGACGAAGACAGACAAGCACTCACCTTGCACAGCGTCAGCTATAGCACTAACGACCTCCCAAACATTATCGAAAGATGTCAAGTCCCGGCCGATTTCGTCAAATATCAGCCGATAGTGCGTATGAGTTCTAAAAATCCCTAATCCATCTTTCAGCCGCCTGAGTTGACACTTTTGTGTCCGCGTAGTCTGGGGAACGGGTGACCCATCTACCTCCTCCTGGTACATCACGTCTCCACAGGCCACTACCGTCGCAACGTTCGATACATTGCTTTCCTTAAGGAGCTTATATGTTTCTCCCTCCTTCATAATCGAAATATTCTCCCCAACTACCCGCCACGTATCCTTCAGATACGCAACCCTCTTTCGTTGAATATCGTAAACAGGGAAGCAACGCGTGGCCCGACCTGTGGGTGATCCGTTACCCCTGAACGTTGGTTTACCCCCGAGATAGTACGTGCGCACTCCGGTGTCGTCATTATACACTTCGAACTTGTGCACAGACTCCTTCTCGTCAATTTGCAAAGCTGTGCGAGCCTCTTCGACAAGCGCTGCATCTTCGTGCAACGGGCGCGTCACGGACAGGTCGACACCACGGCACTCGGCCGTCACACGGTCGTATCTCCAGAAGAACTCTGCTAAGTACTGGTCCTTGGAATAGTCGAATTTGTGCGAAACGACCGCCCCGGAACGATCCCAGCGAATGAACCTAGCACCTCCCTTAACGATCAACAGAGAGAATACGTGAGTGCGGAACTGAGTAGCCAGTTGCGCTGTGGCGTAAGCAGTGATCTGACCACGAGTATCCCGACCCTGGGCGGTGTCGCGTTCGAACGGGAGGTCGCTCTGCTTCTCCTTGTCGGCATTCTTCTTGTTGACGCCACGCTTCTTCTTCTTGTCGCTGTTCTCCTTGTCAGCGCCACACTTCTTCTCCTTGTTGTCGGGGTCGCAAAACGCGTCGTCGCCAGGCTTGATTTTGACTTCAATGGTGAATTCCGCTTGGGAGAGATCAGTTTTCCTGTCTAGAGTAACGCCTTGCGCGTAGGCGGTGATGTCGGGTTTAATGATGATGGGTTCCCTAGCCCAAGTGACACTGTCCGGGACGGCGTGTGTGTCGACGATGTTATATGTTGTGGAGTATTCTTTCAAGCCATCAATCTAACGAGCACAATACTGAGATGAGGAAAGGAGTGGAGTTGAATAGAAACAAAAGACGCACCAAATGCACATACATCGATACCTCCTCGCTACAACTGGCAGCCTTCTTCAAACTCTTCTGCGAAGCCTTCGACCAGCTAAAGTCCTCTCTCGGAACAGGAAGAAATTTCCTCAGAAACACCCTCGCAGGCATAGGGCCAACGAACTTGTCCCGCATTTCTCTCTCTAGTTGACGCTGTCGAGGAACCTTCGTATAGTGCATGGAGGTATACGGGTTGAATCCAGAAGCAGAGTGTCGGCGAGGCGTCTCCTTTAAAGGAGCGTTTGGGTCGGTCTCTTGTGGAGGAGGTGTATGTGGCGCTGCTGTATCGTTTGAATCCTCAGCGGGCGTCTCGATTTCTTGAGCAGTCTCCTCTTCATCCTCGTTCGTCCTCGTTCGTTTACGCTTAGGAATAGGTGCATAGAAAGATTCTGGAGGAATAGCGCCAGATGGTGTTAAGTTCGTTGGCATAATAGATGAGGGTTGTAGTTGTACTTGAAGCTGCCGGCAGTCGTGCACTGAAACGGTCACGTGGCTCATATGATTACGTAATGATATAACCTCAGGCGGCTATTCACTGTTCCGATTCGCAACGTAGGCGCTTGTTCATCTCTACGTACCACCGAGGAGGAGTTCAGAAGGAGTCTATCACCGGCCTGGGATCAAGTATTTAATACGCCGGAGTCCAAGGAAAATCCATATTCTCTGGAATACACGACTTCTCAACGACTTCTTAATTCCTCCGTGAGAAATACATACTCCAAAAATTTGTCGAGTCCTTTTCAAGCTATACAACTGAGGGACTATACCTTCGAATTCGCGATGACAGGACACAACAGGCTGAGAAGAGGGAATTGCTGAGAGGGAGGACTTCAAGGTCATTTCTAAAGGACTTTTTTCCGGTAAGTGTTTGTTATTGGGATGAAAAAGATGGCATATTTATGACAGATATATCTATGGATACAGAAGAGAAACGAAGCAGGGGAAACATGGAAAAGTACTCTAGAAAATACAAAGTCTAAGGGTCAACACGAAGAGGAATTAAGTAGGTACGACGAAATCCACCTATTCTACAACAGAGATATACACTAAATTCGAAAATCCTAGACGAACGGAAACTAAGAAGAAGGAAATCATAAGAAAAGAGAATCGTTGATAGACGTTCGATGGTACCCAAATCAAAACCAACCAACCCAACCCTCCTCCTCATCATCATCAACGTTTATAAGATCCCACCCATGAGCATGATACCTCTTAGCGAGCTCACGCTCCTCAGCCCTTTCGTCCTCCTCAAGCAAGCTACGTATACAAGGCGGCACGAACACATCCTCTACCGGCGACGTAGGAAACAGCCTGGGACTAGGGGCGGGACGGGAGTTAGTGCTGGTGCTGCCGCCTGCTTGGGTACTACGAGCTTGAGCACGGGGTGTACGTTCGGATGCAGGGGAGGTCATGGGACTATGAACGGAGGAGGGGGAGGACTTGGGGGACGTCGAAGGCGTGGAAGATGTCGGAGAGGCGGTTGGGCTGAGCCCGTGAGCGGCTACAGCTGCATACGAAGGATATCTTGATGGTTTTGCTTTGGGTGTCGTGTCAGGATCGAGGGTGTTTTTATGAATAGATCGGGTTAGGGTAGGTGTGGGTGTGGGGGGTGTGGTAGACCGTTTATGAATGGGTGTCGGAGTGGTGAGTTTGGTAACTCTCTTCTTCCGAGTCTGTGCGGGGAATTGACGATGGCTCTTACGGTTCAACCCAGGCCACTTCTTCAACCAAGCTGACTTCCAACTTTCTACCGAATCAGCGTACGAAACTTCGTTTCCATGCCATCTCGGAGATGATCCTGGGGCGTACGTCTGGTTCCACCCTCCCCAAAGTCCATCCGAGAATATACTCGTCGAAACCGAAACGCCCTCCCCCCTTCCCCGAACACCCCGAAAAACATTTTTATACGGGAGTATACCCCCGGCTCTCCTCGCCTCAGCCTCGACCTTCCTAGTGAACGCTCTATGAAATCGAACGAGCGTCTTAAGCTCAGCCATCTTCCCATAAACGATCTTCGTATTCTGTTTCGAAGTAGCGAGGAATTTAAGTCGAGCTTCTTCGGCTATACGTTGAACGAAGGTGACATTGAGGCCTTTACGTCGTTGGGATCGACGGATGGGTGAGGGGAGGGTTCGTTGGGATGATGGAGAGGAGAGAATGGGTGGGGACGAGTGTGGGCGGGGGTGAGGAGGTGAGAGGTCGGAGAATTGGGGTGAGGAAGTCGAAGTGGGAGGTTTGGTACCAGCGGAAGTGGGAATGGGCCTTTTAGGAGGGGTCTGAGGGATGGTGGGAGGTGCGCTTGGATGGGGAGGAGGAGGGGTACGTGGAACGATGACGGGGACAGGGTTCGCCGGTCTGAACTCTCTGAAACTTGCTGGAGGAAAGCGGGAAACAGGTGTAGGAGTAGGTGGAGGCGCAGGCGGCTGGGGGATGGAGGTCGCGGTGGAAGTCGAGTATGTAGATTCAGCCGGGGGTATTATAATGATTCCCGGAGGTTGAGGACTCGGAGGTTCCCAGTTGAATCGAGCCGTAGGACCTTCAACGCGTATGGGACGCTGTTGTCGGTGGGAAATATTTTGATTAGAAGGTCCTGGGGTGTCGAAATATATCTGGCGGGGTGGTCGGGGGATTTCGTACGTGGAACTGGATAGATGAGGAGAAGTTTCGTTATGTAGAAAATTCGGAGGTTGTGGATGTGGGCGACGAGAGGGATCGACGTGAAATAGATCTTCCTCACGTGTACGTTGTAGGGATTGGAGATGTCTCATGTACTGTTCCTGTTCCCACTGTGCATAGTAGCTGTCTTGTGCTCCCGTGGTCGCAGGCTGAAGATATATAGGAAGATAGTTTGGTTTGGCGAGTCTTTCTACCCAATGAGAGAAAGAGAGACTTACGACGTTATTCCCTCTCATTGTAGACCCTCCTCCTCCGTATTGGTCCACCCCGTTTGTGCGGCTATTACCCATCCTCGTTGCAGGTAGTTCGTATCGCTTCATCCTGTCTTCGTCAAAGACAGATATCGACGCGCGTCGACTCGGAGAAACGTCAGGGTTGATAATGGGGACGCGTATACGCGGGGCAGGTGGGACTACATTGGTCACGTTCGTGAGGGGAGGGGGAGGAGCGTTTGCATGAGAGTAGGGATGAGTACGAGGGTAAAAAGGAGGAGCAAGAGGATGTAAGGAATTGCGACGACTTCGGCTCGGGTTTGGGATCTGGACGTTGGATCTAGGTTGTACATTCACAGGGACGTATGTTTGATATGGACGAGTCGGGACGTTTTGGGGGTGATTGGCGTAGAATGATTGGAGAGCGAGGTAGTTGGGGTCTTTGATTGGTGCATTTGGTGTGACGTTGTTTATGTGTCGATGAGTAAAAGATGACGACGGATGCATGTTATCGTGCTTGGACAGAGTACGCGAGTGAATAGAAGGACGAACGAGGAAGATAGATGAGGGAGTGTGGGGTGGCGTTTGCCTCCGTTTGTTCCTTGGAGTTTATATACCATTTGAACTTGTCAAAGCGCATAATGAACTCAGTACTACAATGAATTCAGGAGAGTTTTTGTGCCTCGTTTCTTCCCTTTGTCGATATCCACACGTGATCGGAGCGGGGCGGAGGTCAAAGCTGAGCGAGCGGAGCACGTTTCAGGCTTCAGTCACTGATACAACTAGACTTCATGTGAGCTGCGTTCATAAAAATATACGTCGGAGCCACCGCAGCACCCAAGAATCAGTATCACTTACGACGAGAGGTATTTGGACGGTCAGTGGCATTCGAGTTATGACTCGATGCTCCCACGTGTCAGTCAGGACAAAGACGAACACGAAAGTGTATGTACTAGTTGCACAAAAAGTCTTGGAAACCGCTTGAGTTCAAAGAACGTCGCTAAGGAGAGTTGTCTTCCTGATTGGTTGCTCGAGTATCGGCGGGAACAAGCTTCTTTCTGTGCTCAGGCTTAAAATCGAATCTCATACATCCGGAGCCTGACGGGCCCTTTAGTGATAATTCAAAGTATTCGGCACTGGCAGTAGGTTGAAAGGGATACGCACCTTCATTGATGATCATACAGTGACCGCATAAGACGAATTCGCTCCACATAAGAAGCGGAAAATCTAGCGTACTATTTCAACTTCTAAGTACGAAGTGAGCATCACAAAGATAAAATCGAGTATGAGTACTAATTTCAGCGAAGGAGATATGTTCAAGATATGAGCATATTCAAAAAGAAAAGCCACATAGCCCTCGTTAAGCACTGTGAAGTCTATGGGCCAAAACACCCTTTACTGGCCAAACGGGAAGACCTCAGCGCACGATGTGTCATTCAACACCGAGTAGAAGGTCGCCATATTCTTCCTAAGTGCTTCGCGCAGTTCTCCGGTAACATTCGGATAAAGCGAAACAGTATAGTTTGATTGCTTATAATAAGCAAGGCAGAGCTATGTAAGATCATCAAACTGGCATTAGTATCAATCATAACAAGCACTCGAAATAATTCAATTTCTTACCAAACCACTTTCGAGGAGGGAAGGTTCATCAACTTCAACATAGTTCCCTGCACCTTCGTTATAACCCGGGTTGAAAGGAGCATTCTTGTATACCTCAACCGTTAACAAACCCACTTGGTGAAAGTCATATGGTCCTTCACGTCGGTAGAAACCTTCCGGAAACGAGCTGTTCTGGAAGATGCTACGGGCGTCATCTATGCTCAGTGGGAGAGTGGAATTCACGTCCTGTCCATTGACGAACATTCCAAGCGGGAAAGTCGTCTCTCCATAGGCGGTAAGATAACGAGGAATTGTGAAGGTGAAGTTGGGGTTTCGAGCCATCGAGTCCAAGATACGGTTTTTGCGATGAAGAGAGGCTGATGAGAGGTTGATAGTGCCGTTTCCTACGTCATTTGCAGCGGTAGTTAACTGAAAAAATCGTGGCCGTAATAAGTCAGTTGAGTGGTCTTCTATAACGTTGTGCAATTTACCTGCTCGAACAAAGTCTCGTTGAAGCTGTGATTGTCGCCAAAGAAAGCGTCACCTCGAGTGGTGCTAGCATCACCTATAACAATAAGAGGATACTCAGCATGGTAGAACAAAAGATAAAAAAAATGATCCTGCCTACCTTCAAATGCCCCGTGAGTGTCAAGACCGCCTATGATAGCAGTAGCAGGTGCTGGAGCATCCACGCCAGTCTCCGGAGTCTTCTGACCAATACTTATCAGGTTAGTGAGCTGGTTTCCGTCAACCAGGAACGCCTGTCCGAAGGTGAAGTCACTTCAAACGACAGATACATGATATTAAATTTACCGCGTAAGTCAAGAACGCGGCCAAATTCCAGCCCATATTGAAGCCTGAAGCGACAGCCCACAGTCAGTCAGTTGCTCATGAAAGAAAAGAAATCCAAATATATACACTTACCTTCTTGCACGGCAGTGGTGATTTCTCCCGGAGTAACCACACCGGAGCGGTTAAGATACTGTAGCGCCATAAGCTTTACCAGAGACGAATCGAACGAAGAGCACTTACACCATGCGAAGCAAGAGTATTCAACCCAGGACACGGACCACGAATGTCACCCTCACGAAGAGGCATCCATGGATGTGCCTCGTCGTTCACAAGCTTCGATGACGTGTCGTTAATCGGAGGTGGCACAGGCTGAGCACCGGGACAACTACTGAAGGAGTGCGCTACATCCCGAACCTCTTCGGGTGAAAGTCCAGCGAGAGAATGGTACTCTGGGAATGCAACCGCAGAGATAGCGAGAAGAACGAGAGGGATTAACGAAGTAATCGAAGGCATGCTGAGTTCTTGTGGCTCGATATTCTGAAGATGTAGAGAACGAAGTCCTGAGTTTTATACTGAGCAGAATGGCTGAAATTTTAGTGAATGGTTATTGACGGACGGTGTCACGTACTGTAGGAGGAAGCGGCGGTTGTTCGGTTATACATTCTGCGAATGAAGTGAGAATCACGCGTAATAAGTCAGTACTTCGACCAAGAACAGTACCTCTGAATCCGTAGCGCTGGAATTGTAGAGAAGCACGGTACATTATGCACACGAAGATACCGTCCTCGTTCAAGCAATCCGCTCGACTTTAGAAGAGGGTTCCTCATATGTCTACGCACATACGGTCGTTCCAGCAGGGCGATGTCGGTTACCGGGAATACTTGCCAGAGGTTTCATGATAACCTTCAGAATGCAAATAAAGTAACATACCGGCCGGCATAAGACATTATTGAAGAGCCAAGAAAGAAAGCTAGGATTGGTACCGCCAAGACATATCTGTGGGTTCACAGCGAGGGCCGTTGTGATTGAAGTGAATTGAGCATAGCATATTATGAGGAATAACCGAGGTTCGTCATAGTCGAAGACATGTTGGTGAGCAGAATCCGCAAAAATGACTCCTTTCCTACTGCGCAAAGTCAGCGTGGGTAATTGCATGAGAAAAGGTGGACAGTTTACGGGCAGAAGAGCGAGAAAGAAGAAGCGGGTAGCCACCATTGTACTGGTGAAGTGAAGGTGAAGAGTAATACTAACTTAAACTAGTGACAGTCTAGTGATCACGTGCACGACGGCGGACGCGTCGCGACCGCTCGCTAGCCTGGCAAGCCGACCTATGGAGGAGGAGGAGGAGGAGTCTATTACCGGCATGGGACCAAGTACTGATATGCCGGGGTCCGAGAAGCATCAATGTAGGTACTAAAATACACACATTCTATTTACAATTGTATTCTACATTGTTCCCGGGACTAACCAACAACTGAATGTGGAAAAATCAGCAGCTCATACGTCAGTGTCCCTCCACATCGCTGCAGGCAGCCGCTTCGATATGCACCTTACTTTCAGATGACTACTATGTTCGCCGGTACTCTTGGGGCACGAGGATATCGGCGCTGTCAAATATGTGTAAGACCTCATATATAAACTTTGCTGTTGCTGGAAACGTAGGTTTGAACGATAATATATGCGCTAGACATGAAGTCGGATCGATGCTCGAGATCGCTGATGGATCCATCTCCGTATAGCAACTCCAGAACGAACGTCGCAACACGGCGACTGGCTCATGCATGCATATCAAGAGTGCGTGTTCTGCGTCCTCTACTGCTGCGCAACCGAAACGGCACCGCCTCATATGACGAGGCACTGGTGTCCTATGGGAGTCTGACCAACGCAGTCGTTCCACTGCCAGCGGAGTGTCGCCACACAATACCTTTGTCATCGCTCTTCTATGCTGCGCCACAGCAACATCCTTCAGATATTGTCTCATACACCGAGTTTTGTAGGTAGTGCCCTCTCCGGCGGAGCTAGGTTCTTTTCTCAGTGACATGAGGTAGGTCTTACTCGATGTTTCCCTCAGCCGTAGTTCAATCAGCTTATTCAGTATCTTTAGAATGGCATGTAAAGACCTCTGAGTTGTATCTTAGATGATTTTCTTGACCCACTTTCTATCTTTTTTCCAGTTTCTGCCTTGTACCAAGTTTCTTTTACCCAGTTCTTGTTCCTTAGAAACATACCTACTACTAGTACCAGTCAATTTAACTCTTCATTGAAGTGAAGCTTAGTATCAGTTACTAAGTTCTTCTTGAAGTCTAGGTTTCAACAACCTCAACCCTCTTAAGTCTTTAATAATCTATAAGTGACCTGGACCTTACAGATTAGTTCCTATTTAAATACAAGGAAAAGTCTCAGTATTTAAAAACCACTGTTTGAAATTCAGAGAAAGAGTATTAGACAGCTAGATAGGAAAATTATCCAACCTCTCTTACTCCTCATCATCCTCTATTCCTCATTCTCTATCTTTAGAGATTCAATCTTTTAAATTACCTCTCCTAAGTATTCTTTTCTCCTTATCCTCCTACTAACCTCCCACTATCCCTCAGCCTTTAAACCTACTCATTTCTGAGCTTTCTGATTCTTGAATTCCTAAGGTTTTGGATTTTGGAATTAGAATTATTCAGAACCAGAACACAATTTATTTGAAGTTGTAAAGCTACTTAGTAAAGTAAAGGCTCTACATATGAGTTGTTTCTTCTAATTCAAGTGGCCATATAAAAGTTGTAACCTGCTAACACTAGATCAGCTATTGGCAGCTACAAACCCCTTTCAACCAACAACTTGAGTGCAGACAACAAAAGATGTGTCCTTGCATACTTGATTGCTTTCTTTATGCTTTCTAGGAAGCCCATACAGTAAGTAGTTGACAAAGGGAATGATAAGTTGATAACATAAGAAAGTAACCCTATGATAGACAGTCAAATTAGCATCATCTTGCCACAGATGGAGAACTTGAAGAACTGTTTGTAGGTGAATGGGTAGCTGCCAGTGGTATGAAGTTTCTAATTTCAACATTCATCCTTGGCATCATTGTCCTCAATCATGTCATTAAAACTTTCTCTTTTCCATTTAAGCTATATAACTGTAATACTATAGCGTTCAGATCACCTATATACATTCTATACCTTATGATCCATATCCTATCAATATTACACCACATACACATATATATTATTAGTACTTATTCAACTACATTCAGAGCATATAGGCCTCAGTGAACATCTTCTATGCAACAACTACACCTCATTACAAACCAAACTATCTGTTTGAAGGTCTAGCCATGAACAAGGCAAGTAGATAGAAAATAGGTATTGCACAAAAATTTGGAAATAAATAGAGGATCAAATCAGGACACAAGTATTAAAAGCCACATGAAATGGAAAAAAGTGAAATGAAAAATTATGAGCACCAAAGTCTACTGCCAGCTGTTATACACTCTTAAGTCCCAAATATCTACTCCTCCAGTCCATCACCATCCTGCAGCCAGCTAGTGTCACACACCTGCATATCTACTTCTCCAATCCACCATTATCCTGCTGCCCTTCAGACCCATCCAGAACATCCATTTCAATCTCATCTCCTGAGTCAGGGTTCCTTCTCACTAGAGAGTTCCCATGCATATTAGAAGACCCAGATGCTTCACCCTCTGCAAACTGCAATGAGGCAAGTGTAGAATTCTCAGCAGGTCTTCTATTGTTCCTCTGAGATTGGGCAGATATCTCTGACATTGTCTCTTCTAGTACAGACTTTCTGAACTTGATAAGAGCAATCACAGCAAGTGGATAAATGGCCTGTTGAGAATCAAATTAGTCAGAAGCTAGCATTGGAATGATCCATAAAATATTCATACTGAGGCACAGTCAAATACTGTGAAAATAATATCAGTCAGAAGTTGGGCACCAGTACTTGTAGCAACTGATTCAGGTAGTTGAGAAAGTATCAGATAAAGCAATATTTGGATTAACTACCAGACATTAGCCTTCAAATAGGGAAGCAGAGTGATATGATTCACCTGAATAGAGCCATATACAAGGCCTGACTCCACAAGCAATGTAAGAATCTTCTGAGCATCTGTTCTTTTATGTCTTCTTCCATGTGTAGACATTGTTCTTTGATGCTGCCTAAGTCAAAATATGGATGTATAGCCAGACTGTATCAGGGGAAGAATTGCAGGAAACAACAAGAAACACACCAGGCTTTTACATAAATCAGCCCAGTGCCTAGTATGTTTACTGCCAGACTAAGGGCATAACTGGCTATGTTCAGGCCATTGTCATATTGACCATCATTACCATTCGCATCAAGCAGAATTACTGCAATTGCAGCACTTGTAATATTCACAGCTATATAACATTGTAAGCCATATTCTCCACCATGAAATATGAATAACCTCCCACCAATATTGGCTAGCATGAAGAGAACCAGGCTTGATTGAACCCAGTGATTCCTTGGCCACATCGCCCATGCTCTCCAAGCAATAGTCATATCACCAAGCAGAAGCTTTTCATCTCAGTTAAGCATGACAGTTTCAGTGGACCTCACTTACATTTAGTGTTCCTGGCCAGTTTTCAAATGCTTGTAGTGGTTGAACAAGACTATTGGCTTTTGCAAGCCTTTCCTCCAAAGAGAGTGAGAAATTCCTTGTCATTCCTTCTTTATACATAAAGCATGTTTCTCCAATTTTAATTGCTACATCCACAGTGAATATGAGGGATGAAAGGCAGATGAAGGAAAAGAGGATTTTCTGTGCCCTACTCTTCACTCCTTGATATCTAGAATCAGATAAGGATCAGGAAAAGTTGTTTAAATTCAACATGGTTACTTACATGAATGCCCTTATTGTCAAGAAATCAAGGAGGATGAAGAAGGCTAAAATAAAATAAGAATAATTAGTTAATCAACTATTGGATGTAATTCTCATTCACCATATCCAACTGGATATATAAATAGTGATGGAGTATCCTCCAAAATGGTAGAGCCAATGTCAGACAGTAGAGCATTTTCATCTGGAGTCATCTTGTGTGGTGGACACTTCCAAGGATGTTGGGAAACGATACTGTCTACTCTCTAACAAGGCCAACTTATATCCAACAGGTGCATTCCTAAATTGTATCTCAATGGACAGTAGCTAACCCCTTACACTGATATATCATAGATGAGACAATGAGCTTCTGAATTCTAAAGCAACAAAGATGAGTATTCCGTTTCATAGAATGAAGTTCCTTGATTAACCTATGTCCCATGTGGAGAGTTTGGTGGTGACTCAAGCAACTGTGATGAACATTCAATTTGATTTGAATGAAGTTCCTTAATTAGCCTGTGTCCCATGTGGAAATCTGGTGCATAAAAATGTCACAGTGGGTGCCTTGTTCCTGAATACCATTATCTATGGGGGCAGTGTCAACACACATGTGAGTCAGGTGGTGATACACAGGCAATACCAACAAGGACTGATTGGACATAGAAAGAATCTGTGAAACATCTGGTATTGAAATAAATGTGTATGCACAGGATGAGATGAGGCAAGAGGTGGTATTGGTAAGATGAAAAGAAGTAAGCACTGCTTTTACATAGGGAAAACATGATAATCAGGATGGTTTGAAGATGTCTCTCTGATACATTGGCATTGGTGCTTGTACCATCCTTCTTCTTTGTGATGTGAGAGATGATGGAAGTAAGATGAACAGAAGTAAGCACTGCCTTTATATAGGGGAAAATATGATGATCAGGATGGTTTGAAGATGCCTTTCTGATACATTGGCACTGGTGCTTATACT
>RCHF01002157.1:0-18184 GCA_003987895.1 Neonothopanus nambi | reverse complement strand
GCTGCATGGTCTGGAAATGAGGCAATTGTGAAGCTTCTTCTCTCCTCAGGTGCAGATRTGAATGCTCAGGGTGGTCACTATGGAAATGCAYTCCAGGCTGCTGCATGGTCTGGAAATGAGGCAATTGTGAAGCTTCTTCTCTCCTCAGGTGCAGATGTGAATGCTCAGGGTGGTCACTATGGAAATGCACTCCAGGCTGCTGCATGGTCTGGAAATGAGGCAATTGTGAAGCTTCTTCCCTCCTCAGGTGCAGATGTAAATGCTCAGGGTAGTTACTATGGTAATGCACTCCAGGCTGCTGTTGAATGGAGAAAGGAGGCAATTGTGCACCTCCTCTCCTCAGAGGCTGATCCTCATAGGACCTCATTCTCATATCAGTGACTTTGAATGTCCCTTTGAACCTGCTATTCCATGCTGCATCTCTACCATTGCAGAAATCCTCATGCCATTGCATAGTGTCTCTGGCCCACAATGAACAATTACCCAGTTAGTCATTGAGTTCTGTTAACCATTCTTCCCACCTAACAGCTCTCTGTTTCTAGTCCAGTCATCCAATGTGACCATTTTGATAGGTTGACTCTTCACTTGTATTCTCTTCTCCCTATATAGGAAAAACTGATATCACCACAAAATAAGTTCAATATGTTTGTATACTTTCAATGTACCTCTCTGTAACCCAGTAGCGTGTCCCAATCAACAGATGTTCAGTCATATATCCTGAAGCAAATGAGGCAAGCTTTACAATCCACTGGACTCTGTAAATCCTCCATGCAAGCCTCTCTAGCAGTATCCAAAACCCACATTGAATTGACTGGTTGTCTTTCTGTGCAAGGTCATCTAAGTCATGTACTCTATAGAAATGATAGATGGAACTCACAACATGCAACATATGAAAATTCTAACATGGTCTTCCTCAGAGCTGAGTCCTACAAGATGGGTACAAGATTCTCTTTATCTCTCTAACCCCAATGTATTAGGAGTATAACCTCACAGCCATCATTGTGGAAGTGGCACTAGAAGTGTTGAGGTGAAGTTGGGTATAATTCAGACATGGCACTCATGGAAAGTATGACCTAAGGGTAGCCTAGAGTGTGCAGAGACAAATAAAGAAAACTTTTAAAAACTCTCAAGAAGATTTAAAAAGAAGAGACTCACAAGATCTTCTGACCCCAATAACTAAACAAAAGCTTTGAACTATGTATATCAGAACACACTTTTCTAGGTCTATCTGTCAGTCAACCTGATGATTTTGGTCATGGTCATGGTTGCTGTCATGGTAGTTTACAAGCACAGACTGTAGTATGGGCCAGTGGACTGGCAGGTCAAACCAGAACAACCAGTAGGTCCAGTCCAGCTAATACCACCACTAGGAAAGAAAGATATGTACAATAGTCAGTCAAGAGGTATACATTTCAAGCCTTAACATGAAACATACCATTGACTGTACTTAGTCTGCATAGTAGCAGGAGCAGACCCAGTTCCGGTACCATACCAGAATAATCTGACCGTTTTGGACATGGAGACAACAAATAGCAGTGAGTGAACCAGAGGTGTTGTCCGAGAAGATGAACTGAGTGACAACGGTGATCTTGTCATTGGTGTTGACGATCATGCCAGGACCACTAGTGGAACCAGCAGTGAAATAGTCATCACCAGTACAAGAAGTCTGTCCCTGGACAGTGCAAGGGTGGGGAGTGACAGTGGTAGAGATGGTGTTGGTGTCCCAGATAATCATTTCGTTACAGCAGGTACCCGTGTCATCAGTTCCTGTGTTAGGGTCAGAAGCGGAACCTTCCTATCCTTGAAGCTTGAACGTTAGCCTGATGAGAGTGTGTGAGGAAGAGATCAGCATTTGGGAGTTGTGAAAACATACAAGTCCATCAATGAACTTGACGTCTCGGGGGCATTGAGAGTCACAGTGTCTGGTTCCGTACATGGCACCGGCCTTGCTGTACTGAGGTAGAGATAGATTAGGTTCAACTAAAATAGATGCAGAAGATGCTGAGAAACTCACCATACCACCGTCAGCATCCATTAGGGCTGGACACCGTGACCGTAAATACGGTCAATATGGATACCGTAGTACGGTGACCGTATCCGTACCAGTCAACTCGAACTTTAGGATGTACGGATACGGTTGACGGTACGGGTCCAAACCGTCAATATACCGTACATGTACGGCCGATACGGCCGTATATACGGTTACCGAAGACTGCAGTACTTTACCAGCAATTTCTGGTCATACCATCTAGTCTTCGGCTTCTCGTGAGCACCCTTTGACCTTCAAATAACTACGCCCTTTACGAGGTTCTCAAAACCTCAAGAATTTTACTATTCAACAGAGATAGATGTCAAGCAGTTGTAAACAAAGTAGAATATCCTTGGTTTACCTTACATTTCGTTGACCTTTTGGCTTGCGCGAGGGTGCCCGGCAGCGTTCGGACTCTTGGTTTGAGCCACGGTAATCTTCTCCAGCAAAATATCGGCGCCTTTTAACAGACCATTCCTTTTTAGCCTGCCGTATCCGTATAGACACCGTATTACGGCCGGTAGGAGTCCGTAACCGTACCGTCGGAGTTTCTGGATTGGACCATACGGTACGGATACGGGTGACACCGTACCCGTAAAGTATCCGTAAAGTATACGGCCGTATCCGTATACGGATACGGTGTCCAGCCCTAGCATCCATCTCGGAGAAGTGGAGAGTGCTGTTGAGACCGGAAGGAAGGTTAGACATATCAACGTCGACGTCAAAAGTGAATTCTTGGTTGATGGGGTTGAACATTTGGGACTCGGTCTGGCTTCCAGGTGCCATGAGGTATACACAATAGCCAATCTTTTGAGAACCGTCGGTCATGAACTTGAGGGTGAGCGCGTCTCCGCTGGTGGTGATACATAAGTGCCTGCAAAGCAACTAGTTAATTCCAAACTCTCCAAGTAATCGAGAGAAAACATGGGTACCTGAGTAGTCAGCACCATCGAGCGCGCAGTTCTCAGCACAAGGGTCAGGGTAGACGGTCGTGTTCCACGCGTTACCAGCGTAGCAGTTGGTGTATCGGCACCGACAACGTGAGTCAAATGCCAGTTGGAGTCGAAGACGACGGCCGAAGACTGAGTCGTGCAGGAACCAGTGCACTTGTGTCAGCGAGCGAGGGGTGCGTTTCCGCGGTGTTGTTGCTGGTCTGTGGACCGTAGACAACAGCGAGAAAGGCGGAGATGAGAGCAACAGTACCAGTTGTGAACAACTGAGCAGTAGATCGATAGTGAACTTTAGCTTTCTTCAGTTCATTCTTATACTGAAGAAACGGATTTTATGAAGTTGAGGCTTTTCAATGATTGGACTACATCTTGATGGTAAGAATCTGTCGAACACGTTCATAAGTGGGCACTGATATTAACACTAAACGTTTTACTGCGTACCATCTCAGCAAGGAGCGTCGGGGAGTAAGGGGAATGCTCCCCATCTATCCATACCCAGTCCGCGCTCGTTACGGCAACGACTTTTGCTACGTCTACAGACGGAATACCAATTGCGACTCCATGAAGGACTTGGTCGTTCTCTTGGGCATCAGCTAGTGCACGGCGAAGGTTTGAAATTGGGGACTATTCCGAGTTGCGCTATAGTTTTGTCATCAAAATATGTACCATTGGGCGCTTATTGGACGCCTATAGGACTTGCTCTCAACTCTCAAGACACTCCCAACTATCTACTAAATACTTTCTCCTCTTCAACATATAGCCAATACAGCAAAGAAGGCCAATTTTGTTAGGTGAAAAGAAAGCTCTCGCTCCACACTGGTGAGTTCTCGCATCTATTGAGGGTTCCGGACTTTTTTTCTGAAACTCTTGGTGGGGGTTATAGGCCGACAATTGGTTGACTGCGCAGAGAATAAGGATGCCAGAGAGCTGCGCAACCTTGCTTACCCTCTGCGCCGTCACCAATCCATCTTCAAGATGCAGTCTTGCGTGGCAGAGGTTACACGTTACACACACGCATTCAGTGCGTTGCGACGGGAACACAGCTTAGCACCGCTCGAATTCTTTTCTGCGCAGAGATTATATTCCATCCTCATGGAACGATACCTATTGCAAGACTCGAGTGCCTCACTGCTACTTCCAAGCTGTAGTGTATCGGGATAGATCTAATATTATCCTGAAGGCTTTTACATGCGGTGCGGCTTTTGCATGTTCTTATAGAGCACGTACTTATTGCAAAAACAGCGAAATTAACGGAAAGCTCAGCCCCAGTAACTGCTAGTGTTGAGTATCTAGGTACGCGTTTTTTCTTCATTCGCTCTTTGTCATGCTGCGTTCCTCATTTAGGTGTTTGGACTTTAGGTGACGCACCAACATGAATGCGACCATCTGGCAATCATCGATGCATTGTTAATTCTCAGAGATGTGCTTGCTGTATTCCTGGAGGATTATAGCTTGCAACGTCTTGAAGGCACGCCTTCCAGTGCTGGTTTTGCGTATTTCTACCACGGAAGCAGCGGAGAACTCAGCCTCAGTCACTGAGCACTGGCGTTGAAGGTGTGGTTTCACTTTTTGTGTCGCCTGTGTACCAAACACGTTGCTTATTGGAGTTCCAGGAGCTTTGGGTGACGCAAAGCGCAAAACTTGCTATTGTGTATTGCCTGTGGTATAAGAGATGTCGACGAAGCCGAAGTGAAATCCATCCAGCAAAGTCAACCCCACTCTTTGAGATCCGCCCAGCCCTCAAATGAGTTCACTCGTAGAGATTTCTCACCTCGTTGGAGGCGTATCCATCTTCTCCGCTATTTCCTTGGAGGACGAGTCGAAATTTCCCGTATCTGTATCGGACGAGCTTGGGGCACCCAAAGTGGATGCTGTTTCCTGCATCGCTTCGTCAGCGCTAGATCTTCTTTCCTACGAGGTTTGTCTATATCTTTTGCCCAAACACTGTTGAAATCTCACGCTGTTGGAATTAGTTTGCTAGCGAATACTTCCAGCGAGTAAGGGCAGAAGCATGTGCTCTTGCCAACGATTTTGTACATGAGCATAGGCGGGATCCGGCGTCGTATATGAAGCGGATGACTGAGAGGTCACTCGATAGGACTTTACTAAAGTACGATATCAATTTTTTTTTGGCAACCCCCGGTGCTTATCCCTCGTACAGATGTCTGCAAGATCTGAAAGAACATGGGGACAATCAATTATTCTTCTTACCACCCAATCCGTTCTTGACTTCCAATCCCGAGGAAAGCGTGTTAAGCGCTTATGAACAAGTGTTGAAGGAGATACGAATAGATTTCCAAGTACGTACATACATCATTGTCTCATTTTTCAGGAGCGCTTACAATGTTGAAATCGAATTTGACAGATTGCCTTCGGGTTCAATCATAAACCAGAGTATGGCCAAAGAGTAATTGTTGTGGGGGACAGCAACATTGTTCAAGACTCTGGAAACGTGACAAAAACTACAAATATTGACGCATACAACACCACTACTATCCTTCCTCCTTCCCTCCCTCTTCCTACTATTGCACTGCCTGCCTTTTCTCGCCCTAAAGATGTCCCCCTTGACGGTGAGCTATCTTTGCACGAGACAACTTACCACGTAACTCAGCTACCCCGTGCTCCTGCTCCTGCTCCCCCTGCTCCTGCTTCTACTTCTTCCTCTGCACGACCGTCAGTTATAGTTCCTTCCCAGTCTACTATGCCAGAAGGATTGCCATTTTCTCCTATCACCCCACTAGAGAAGCCTCGTACGCCTGCAGCAGGCTTGTATGGTATACGTGGAGCCTTGAACACGGGGGTGATAAGTGGAGCGTCGGTGTCTAGGTTGTTCCTTCTCGTGAAGGGTAGATTCCTGGAGTACATGCGTGGAGCATTGCCTCAGTTTGTCTTCGACCAGGAGTTTGCGTCGCGCACGACGTGATGCGGTATTTATGAAATTATCTTTAACTTATTCCCATTCATTCTGTACTCAGACCTTCAAGCTAGGCTTTGGACATTATTATGACCTTTATGATGTAGTGGTCAATCCACGACGGTGATACAGTATTGATAGTTTAATTTACAATACAACAATCAAAATACTACATGGCTCAAAATATCGATAGCAGAAAATGAAGCAACAGTTGCGTCCAACAGTAAGGCGTACTTAAAGCGTACATTGTCCTTTCGATCAATCATCCTCATTAACTAGCCTTCTTTGTACCAGGTGCAGGCCCAGGTCGGGGCGGAACAACGTCCTGACCATAGAAATATGCCATCATACCCTCCGTATGCGTCACCGTGAGGTTGAACAGCGGATGAGTCGCGTTCTAGGAAATCATGAGCAAGTGAGCAGGAGGGAGAAAAACTGAAGAAGAAACCCCAATCTAGGCCACTCACAACACGATTCACATCTCCTCCCAAAATCTTCCTTCTCGCCTTCCCGCTCTCTGTACCAACCTCATTCCATGATAAAGCACTCGTGTATACCTCCTTCCTCATCTCCGCCGCATCGGCTGGAGACTCGCCCTCGACAGTCTTTGCTTTCTCCGGCTTATCGACCCATACGCCTTCTAGGGCTCTCTTGTATGCTGCATCGAGAGCAACGCGGTGCTGAGTGGCTGATAAGCCAGAAAGACAATAGAGTGTGTGGTAAGAGTCGGCAGATCTTGATAGAGACATCCTTTCTACTCCATCTTCCCCGACTTCCCCTTCCAACCCGTCGAGCAACGCAGAACACCCACCAGCCCACCACGAACACCCATCCACTAACTTATTCGTCCATCCCCTGAACCCTCCCAGCTCACTCGGTAAGCCCTGCATCTGTATTAACTACCTCAATAGCCTTGCATCAGTGTTTGGGCCACCAGGCGAAATCCGCTTGATGAAGCCAAGATGATACAGAGCAAAACGTGTACCCGGATGGGAGACATTCAGATCTGGTAGGTAAAAGGCACGAACGTAGAAGTGGGTGAAGCTGTGATTGGAAACTTGAATTGACTCAAAAAGCGACAATACGGCAGATGGAAGAGAAGAGAATGGCGACTGTGCAGCCCGGCTTCAATAGTGGTGGTAGTGGGAGGTTCGTCGAAAGAGATATTTGCGTCGAAGGAATTGAAGGAATCAAGGAGTCATGTAGCGGCGACGTTTCTCGGAATTAGGATAGAGGATTGGTCGAAGAGAGGGAGGGGTGACAGCAGCATTGTTCAGAAACTCTGCAGGCTTCAGCATTGTAAAGTGGATGCTCCTGCCGAGAAAACAAAACGCATGAGAATGAGGAAGGGATTTAGGGAGGGTTGAGACGAACCTCGGGAAATAGACCAAGAAATTCTATAAATGTCAGCGCCGAACACCGTCTTCGCCTTCGCACCGCACTGCTCCATACGTAGCAGCTAATTCCAACAATACTGGGCAAGCAAAGTATCGACCTCGAAGATTCGCAATAGCTGGCGTGGCTTGATGCTACCTAGGTTTTACTAGAGCCGGAGCGTCATCAACAAGTTTTACAACGGTCGTGCGCCTCGATGAAGGTTATCATAGCGAATCAGGGCTATCTCGTTGTAATATTCACTTGGTCACAGGGTCAAAGTCTCCAAGAAGACATCAACGACGTCTGCAACAGTGCGCGCCTCGATGAAGATTACCATAGCGAATCTAGTAAGACCCTTGCATTTTCGAAGGTACTTCTTGTCTTGTTTATGGTCCATCCGAGGGGGGAGGCTGAGCAGCTTTGAACACGGGCAGATCCCAAAACTTTGTAACGAGACCAAATTATAACGCCCCGGACACAGATGCCAATGAGATGAATTATGTGTTGAAAGGAATTCCTGTACATAGGCGTCGGCCTTTCCCTTATCGTGTACGTCATGTATCGGACTAGGGGTGCTGGCAAGAGTCGAGCTATATCCTTTGTGCTCCTAGACTTGAATCCGCGGCCTTGGTAGCGCGCATGCACTTGACTTCAAGATTGACATGTGTCAGAATCTGGTTGCAAGTTACAGAAGTGAGAGATGGAACTCACAATCTACGACAAAGGAAAGATCTTATGCCGACTTCCTCAGACCCGAGTCCTACAAAATGGGTACAAGATACTCATTATCTCTCTAACTCCAGCGTATTAGGAGTACAGCCCCACGGCACGCCGTGCCTGTGATTACGCCCATCGCTACAGAAGTGGCACTTGGGAGAGCCGTGCGGTCAGTTACAATAGCGCACAGGAAGTGCAACTCGAGGGTATCCTAGAGCCTACAGAGAGATGAACGAAGAGGGATTTATTAGGCCATGATGGTGCCTCGTCATCGGATAATGGCTCTCTGTGAGGCTCGTAGTGTGCACATAGCTCAATGTGAGTGGGATGGAAGACCGTCAGCTGTACCAAGTGAGGAGACGAGCGAAAGAAGGGAAATATCATCATGGCCGGAACGACGAGTCTGTTGCTCTTAATAGCTTGCTAGCTGAGGGAGTATAAAAGCGACTTTGATGCATATTAGGAATATATATTTCGGAAGGAATTTCCGTGAATTGATGACGTTGGGTACCACATCGACGAGATACTAGGCTCCAAGCGACAAGGAAGTAGTGGGATACAACTAAAAAAACAGTGTGAGGATACAGAATGAAAGGTTAAAAGGCGACACTGCGGACCTTCGAAACAAGCTGTCGAACCACCACCTCCATGCCAGGTCGCATGCATTCACGCCGTAAGTGCCCATTGTCCCTTTGAGTCTGCCTCCCGCATCGTACTCTCAGATACTTGTACAGAGTGTACGTGCTTTGTAGTGGATATTCTTCCCTTGTCATAACCCTTGTTCCAACGGTTGTCGACAATCATGAGATGCAGTGTTGAGAAGTCACCGGGGTTAGCCTTCATCTAGCGATGCTGTCCGTCGTTCGCTGCTATCGATACCTAGTTCCTCGGCACAGGTGAGACGATGGATGCACCAAAAGGAGTCAATGGGCTATACTTTCAGGGGCAGCAAGGGCAAAGATAGTAGGAGAGGTAATTTGGGTCGGGTTCGAAGCATTGGTGGCAGGGGGTAGTTAGAGAACAGGCGCCGTTACGAATCTTACGATTTTGATACTCTGTGAAGAGAAGAGTCGATGAATCGAAAGAGTAAACAAGAGGACGATGCTTACCCAAGCCCTAGTACCTTCGTTCAGGTTTGTAGCTAGCTCACCATTGTATGTAGATAGCTGGCGGTGCTCGAGTGAGGCTCAATAAAATACGAGAGAGAGCCTTCGTTGCACCAACAATAGTGCCGCTATGCCAACGTCGGCAATATAATGATAGCGCATGGATAGATGTTCGAAATGTTTGAGGAAAAGCAAGTGCAGGTGCGGCGGTCGAAGACTCAAGAGTGGAAGAGGTGTGGATGAGGCTTTTCGAGAGGCCAGGTGGTTCAAACCACAGACAAGGAACGTAGATACTTGATCTGTTGGGGGTGAAATTGGATGTAACGGAATGTCGGCGGGCTTTGAGGATTGTTAGATGGGTCACGGAAAGTAGAAGGGTTGGAGAATTGATACTGAATGAGAAAACGCAATTAGATCGGGAAGAATTGTAAGCTTACCTTAATAGAACCTACATTTTTGACGAAAAGCTCGGATGTCTTGCTGTCTATCGAGACAAGAGACAAGTATGGACTAGGTCAATAGGAGACGAGCGATATATGAGACGTTCATGCTGCGAAAGGGCGGCAAAAGCCATCTACCGTATGAAACTAATAGTAAGAGGCGGTGGTTGAACGTTGAGGGTTGTATAATATCCTCCTCTTCAATTCACCTGCAAATATTGTGAAATTTTTAAATAAACAACGGACGCTACCAGCACCGATGATTTTTCAGCGGCGAGCACTGGCACCACATGTGCTTGATCTGACCTCATGTTTCCAGCATGTTTCCAATTTGTGGGCATAGAGGGATGTAATCGATAGCCCATTTCCTTCATTTTTCTTGTCTTGATAGTCAGCCGTAAGCGTGTAAGCTGCACGTGGAACTCGCTTAAATAAGTTTCCAGCATGCACACTCAGACTAGACTGCCAACACTGACAGCAGGACCCCGGAATGCCCACTTAGAGGGGGTTACACAAATCGGACAAATTTTCGAAAAAAATGTCAAAATTCCGTTTGAAATTGACAAAACAACCTTAGAGGGTGGACGGTCGGATGGGAAGGAAGGACAAATACCTTCATGAAGACTTGAGCTTGAGTAGAGGATAGGGTAGGCTTCAACGGTGCCAAGGGGCCCTCGGGATTTTAAAAAATTATATAGGGTCGATTTTTTATTTAAGGGCTCTTGGAGCTGACCGACCGACCGGTGTGAGAATATATTTCCAATTATGGTAGTATATGTTACATAATACTATCCAACAAAGGCAAGTGGCGGTGCACTCAGCGTCTCACCTACCTTCACTGACCGTCCAGGTTGCCCTCAATGCTCTACTTTGCACTATCAGACATATTGGTTATCACCTTGTAGGTGTTTTAGGACACATTAACACGTCAAAAAAGGTACCCAAAAAGGAAAGACTCTGCTCAATGAATTTTTTCAGCAATCTACGGTCTTGACCAAAATTTTTTTTAAGGACCCCCCAGACCGACCGACCGACCGACCCGGTATCCCGGAACAACGTTCCGAGGGCCCCTTGAACGGTGCAGTTGGGTCGTCTGTTCGTACCAGAATCGCGGATAATATGGAAGCCACTTGCGCAGCGGAGTTGCTTGCTTCGCACTCAATGCTTAATCCGAGCTTGACTGCAGTTAAAAAATATCATAGCAACTTGTACTACTACAGAATATCAGTTTATGGAGAGTAATGTCTTTTGAAGTCCAATAGTCTCTCCACCAATGCCGGACCACTATGTGCCATTTGTGTCCCGGAATACTGACTTGACGCGGCTGAGAGTACTACGTACAGCCCTTGCACTTTTTGCGAGCTAGGCTGCTAGAATACGAATGAAAAGATTTCCAATGTCGTAAATATGCTCACGTGGAATGGCTGGGAACAAGCCTAGGCACTGGAAGCAAAATTTGTTAGGACATTTTGGCGGCTGGCCAGTCCGAAAAACTGGCATTTTGGGGGGGGCTTTCCGGGGTCCTCCAACAGCCTGTCATGTACCAATATAAAAACAGTAGAGAGCACGATAGGCAGATCCTATTCCTTTCCATTCTCTCACCATGGACTCTGAGAACGACCTTGAAAGCAACAGCAGGTATTTATGCCTATATTCAAGTGATTAAAGATAGCAAGACTTATAGGTTGGACCATACTAATAGAGATCAAGTGCATCAGACACTTCCAAGTGTAAATTCTATGGCTAACCAGGCTATGTCTCAACCCAGGTAAAGCTAGATGATCTGTCTAACAAAATCATAATCACAATAAGAACTTGCAGAGTTGGGGTACTCAATAACAGTTCCAATCTCACAATCAATCAAAGCCAGATCATTGTTGTTGCAGGGAACTACACAACATTACATGGTATGAATGTGAATAGTGTTTTATTATGTATTGCTTCATCGTCGCTGGAACTCATTACATATAAGGTTTGTCTATATCTTTTGGCCGAACATTGCTGAAATCTCATGTTGTTGAAATTAGTTTTCAGGTGTCAGTGACCACTTCCACCGAGTAACGGCAGAGGCATGTGCTCTCGCCGCCGATTTTTTAAATGAGCATAGGCGGGATCCAGCGTCGTATACGAAGTGGGTGGATGAGAGGTCACTCGATAAGGCCTTACTGAAGTACGCTAGTATCAATTTCTTTTGGCAACTCCTGTGCTTATCCCTCACACAGATGTCTCCAAGATCTGAAAGAGCATGCGGTCAAGCAATCATTGCTCTCACCACCCAATCCGTTCTCGACAACCGATCCCGAGGAAAGCGTATTAAGCGCTTGTGAGCCGGTGTTGAAGGAGATCCGAGCAGATTTCTTTGGGGCACTTGGACCTGAAGAGAATGCTGTTTCTTGTATCGCTTCGTCGTCGCTGGATCTCCTTGCCTATGGGGTATATCTCTATCCTTCGCCCAAACATTGCTGAAATCTCACCCTGTTGAAATTAGTTCACTAGTGACTACTTCCAGCGAGTAAGAGCAGAGGCATGTGCTATTGCCGACAGTTTTGTATATGAACACAAGCGGGATTCAGTGTCGTATCGGAAGCGGATGGTTGAGAGGTCGCACGATAGGATTTTACTAAAGTACGATATCAATTTCTTTTGCTGATCCCGATGCTTATTCCTCACACAGGTGTCTGCAAGATCTGAAAAAGCATGCGGACGAGCAATTATTTTCCTCGCCACTCGATCCGTCATTGATTTCCGATTCCTCTGAATTTGAGGAAAGTGTGTTAGGCACTTATGAGCAGGTGTTGAAGGAGATTTGGGCAGATTTCCAAGTGCGTACATCATTGTCTCATGATTTTTTTTTCTTTTCGGGAGCATTGACAATGCTCATAATGAATTTGACAGATTGCTTTCAGGTTCAATCACAAGCCAGCTCATGGTCCAAATTTATTTGTTTGGGGGGGACAACAACTTTATTAGAGACTCCGTAAATGTGACGGAAACTACGAATATTGATGCATACAACACCACTACTGTCCTTCCTCTTCCTTTTCTTCCCCCTACTGCACTTCCTGTCTCTTCCCGCCATAAAAATGCCGTACCTGAAGTTCCGGCGGATACGAGTTCATTTCGTAACATCTGTTCTATTTTCTTATACTATGTATCGAGAAACAGCCGTGGCGAACCTCAATGACAAACCATCTTGATATAATCCAGCTTAATCTGCACGTTCAGTCCATCCGCCTTTACCTCTTCACACCGTCTCAGAATTACTTCCTCCGCACGCCTAACGCACTCGTATTTCGTACCACCTGCATTGCAAGTCTTTTCCGCCTGGTGAAGAGCGGCATATAACGATCCCGCAACTTTCCGTCCTGCCGGAGACAAGTATGTGTTAGGACAGGACAATAGCGTTCAGAAGAAAGGTTGCGTGCGGTATCACTTATTCCCTTCATAGTGAACTCAGAGCCTTAAGCTAGGCCTCGAACGTTATTATGACCTTCATGATGTAGTGGTCGATCCACGACGATAATGCAGTATTGGTACATAGTTTATCTTACAATACAACAATCAAAATACTACATGACTCGAGGCATCGATAGCAAAAACTGAAGCGACAATCGCGTCCAATAGTAAAGCGTACTTAAAGCGTACATTGTCCTTTCGATCAATCATCCTTGTGAACTAGCCTTCTTTGTACCAGGCGCAGGCCCAGGTCGGGGTGGAACAACGTCCTGACCATAGAAATACACCATCATACCCTCCGTATGCGTCACTGTGAGGTTGAACAGCGGATGAGTCGCGTTCTAGGAAACAATGAGCAAGTAAGCAGGAGGGGAAAAAACTGAAGAAGAAATCCCAATCTGGGCCACTCACAACACGATTCACATCCCCTCCCAAAATCTTCCTTCTCGCCTTCCCACTCTCAGTGCCAACCTCATTCCAGGATAAAGCACTCGTGTATATCTCCTTTCTCAGTTCCGCCACATCAGCTGGCGATTCGCCATCGACAGTCTTTGCTTTCTCCGGCTTATCGACCCATACGCCTTCTAGGGTTCTCTTGTATGCTGCATCGGGAGCAACGCGGTGCTGAGCGGCTGATAAGCCAGAAAGACAGTAGAGTGTGTGGTAAGAGTCGGCAGATCTTCATAAAGGAAGTAAGTAAGATGAATACAAAGAGGAAGGAAAAAAATCTACTTCGGAGGCTTATCCCTTAGCCCACCAGCAGGATGCTGTCCCGCGTAAAGGATGAATTCCTGCAACGCATCAGGATTCCACGCATCTGCATCAGTCTCTACACTCAATCGTTCAGCCGGCTCATTCAATGGTCTAAAAATCCAACTGACCTTCATCAACCCACTCTTCCTCCCCAGATTCCCCTTCTTTGTGCATATGCACATGCACATCTCCGTCTATTCCACCCTCCTCTCCTGCCCCTTCCAATCCTTCGAGCAAAGCAAAACACCCACCAACCCACCATGAATAACACCCATCCACCAACTTATTCGTCCGTCCCTTGAACCCTCCGAGCTCACTCGGTAAGCCCTGCATTTGTACTAACCACCTCCTCAATAGCCTCGTATTAATATTCGGAGCACCAGGCGTGATCCGCTTGATAAAAGGACGAAGAAGAAGCCAAGACGCCACGGCGCAGAATGTGTACCCTCCGTGAGCCTCTCCGAGTGGAGGGCGGGGTGAAGGTAGTAAAGTCGGTTTTATACCTTCCTCGTCTTCGTCTGAGGGGGCATAGAATGGGAAAGAGGAAGAGGCGAAGCCGCCTTCGTAGGTCTGACATGAAGCGAGGAATTCGGGGGTTCCGGAGATGAGTTCTGGGGTTAGGATGTTGAGGAGCGTGGCTACTACTATCAGACAGTATATTCCCCTGAGAGAGCAATTATTCATGAGTGACGAGGATGGTATAACATCTGCCTTACCGTACGTCRACTTCGCCGTATTTGGAGACAGTAAACGAACCATCAGGTTGTTTCACCGACATGAAAAACTTGTACATTTTCTCCCTAGAAACCAAAGACACCGATGAGTTCGTTGAAGTCGACAAGTATCGTATCCGAACCACCTAACCTATCAATCTGATCCCATCCGCCTCTCGCCCCGGGTCTCCCAACAATCGCAAGCGCACAAACGGCTGCATACGTAGGCAACAAATGAGCCATCTGACCAGGTCCGCCACCAAACCCTCCTTCATCCTCGTTTTGAAACGCCATCAACGTATCAATCGCCCTCTGCTTATTCCCCGGGTCAATCCCAACTTGCAAAACGCTGAAACTTTGTAAGGACCAATACAACAACCACAGTTGCGAAGCATCTTGGGAGATATATCGCGCTGGGAGACCTTGCATGAGGTTCCGCACTAGAAACTCTAGATGCGGCTTTTTAGTTAAAGTTGGGTTTGGTGTAGACGGTGGTGGGATGTGGGTTAGGAGGAGTTCCTCGGTTTCTGATTGAGCTTTGGAAGTAGAGGTTGGGTAAGAGTGTTGGTATTCGTGTATACATCATTACCATCGTCTCCATTGTCGAGGAAGAGGGAAATAAAGACGGAATGAAAGAAAGAGAATCGATTAGTTAGCTGTGGATACGCTGGTAATGAGTAGCGCGTGGGTTTTCAGGTCGTTTCTGCTTGTGAAGCGTACGTTTCTGAGGGGTATTGCCTGGACTGGTCACTGCTTTAGTGTATCTTCGACCAGGTGTTTGCGCAGCGCACGATATGATGTGCTCTATGAAGTTACATAACTTATTTCTGCTCATTCCAAGCTAGGCCTCACATGTCATTTTGATCTTTATAGTATAGTGTAGTAGATGGATGGACAATGGTCGCATATTACGTAGAACCCAGGCCTTAAGAAAAGGCCAGTCGTCTATGGGCACTCCTAGACTTGAATCCTCCTGCTTTGGTGACGCGCATGCAAGATTAACGTGTATAAGACTACGTTTGTACTCCACGTAAATGATAGATGGAACTCACGATGTGCAACATATGAAAATTCTAACATCGTCTTCCTCAGACCCAGGTCCCACAAAACGGGTACGAGACACTCGTTCTCTCTCTAACTCCAGCGTATTAGAAGTATAACCCCACGGCGCGCTGTGCCTGTCATGACGACCGTCGTTGTGGAAGTGGCATTTGAAGTGTTGAGGAGAGAGTGGTGAAGTCGGGTATAATTCAGACGTGGCACATAGAAAGTACAACCGGGGTATAGCCTAGAGCCTGCGGGGAGAGGAATAAAGAGAACTTGATGGGGCAGTGACGGAGCCTTCTTGCCAGCAAACAGCTCCCTATGAGACCCGTAGTGTGGGTATAGCTCCAAAGGTGGGTGTAGGATGGAAGCCATTCAAATCTGGTAGGTGAGAGCACGAATGTAGGAGCGGGACGAAGCTGTGATTGAAAACCTGCATTGGCTCAAAAGGCGGCAATACAGGAGACAGAAGAGAAGAATGGCGACTGTGCAGCCCGGCTTCAATAGTAGTGGTAGTTGGAGGTCGTCGAAATGGTCGAAGAAACTGGAGGCATCAAGGCGTCGTGTAGCAGCAACATCTCTTGACGTTAGAATAGAGAGTTGGTCGAAGGGACTCGGAGGGGTGGAATGACAGCCTGATAGTATTGTTCGGAAACTCGACAGGCTTCAGCGTTGTAAGGTGAACGCTCCAGCTGAGAAAACGATACACAAGAGGATGAGGAGGGAATGTAGACGAACCTCGGCAAATGAACCGAGGGATAGTCATGGATGCCTTGTGAGATAGTACATTGTGACAGAGTGTTAGTAGGCTTCGAGGACTGTTGGACTTGGAAGGGTTATGGAAAGTTGAAGGGTAGGAGAATATTCATCATCACACATGCTTGATCTGACCTTACAAATGCACAGTTCCAATTGATTTGTCGGCACAGAAAGATGTAATCGATAACCCATTTCCTTGATTATTGTCAATTGAACGTTTCTTATCTTGATATAGTGACCCATTTCATTTCATGGTTGTGAAGACTCTGGAATAGTCTTTGATGACAGTACTCCGAGGCAGCCGAAAGTTAGCAGGCTGTGAGTCGTGACTTGCGGCCACAGCTTGCCACCGGCATCTGTCAGCTTTTATATTGATTGTCATCATTGGGCCTGCCAATTGATCATTGATAATCAGTCTTCTATGCACAGCCTGCCGCATACTAATATAAAAACAGTGGAGGGGCCACAATGGACAGATTCTACTCCTTCCCTTTCTCTCACCATAGACATCGAGAGTGACCTTGAAAGCAACAGCAGGTATGTGTGCATATATTCAAGTGACTGAAGATGGCAAGACTAATAGATTGTATCATATGAATAGAAACTATTTGCATCTGGCACTTCCAAGTATAAATTCTATGGCTATGTCTCAACCCAGGTAGATCTAGATCTGTCTAACAAAAGAGTAAAATCACAATAAGAACTTGCAGAGTTGGGATACTCAACAACAATTCTGGTTTTGCAATTCATAACAGCCCAATTATTGCTGTTGGAGGGGATTACTATGCAGTAAATGGTAAGTGACCTGCCCCTGTATATGAATACTGTATATGAAAATGAAATTTCTTCATGTCATTAGCTGTTGAACTAAAGTCTGAAATCAAACAGTGGCTCAATGCACCAAAGCCACAAGACAACTTCATCTACGCAAGAAATAAGAAGATGCAAGGTACTGGTGACTGGCTTCTTACACATGACAAATTTCTTCAATGGAAAAAGAATGGGAAACTATTATGGCTACAGGGAAAGGGTAAGCAATTCATCTAACTAGATCACACCATGTCTGAATATAGTACAGCTGGTGCTGGAAAGACTTTCTTATGGTAAGAACATCTTTCAAATTCATTTTAAAGATTGGAGCACAGAATTTAAGTTCCACTTATAGTACCACAGTCATTGACAAGCTTCAGCAAGATAGGACATCAACTCAATTCCTACTTCCAATCTATTACTATTTTGACTCAAGAGACAACTTGAAGCAAACTCATCAAGGGATGGTTTCATCTCTATTAACCCAGATAGTTTCATACTCTCAAAGAATCCCTGATAAACTGCAAAAATCATATGAAGATTGCAAGAAGAGTGATTTGCCACTATCTGTGTTTGATATGGAGGGCATTCTTCATGATCTACTAGTGTCTTGCTCATCTGAGGCACCTGTATACATCATTCTTGATGCCATGGATGAGTGTGAAGAGACTGCACAGAATAATGCTACTGCATTTATTCAAAAGTTGCTTGATCTGAACAAGGTCTACTTTCTAGTAACTAGTCGGCAGTCTCCAAAGGCCAGTATTACCAACAGTGCAATAGTCATTCAGCTGGAGGCTGAAACTATTGCAGAGGATATTGCCACATATGTAGATGCCTTCCTTCCAGATCTAGAGTTAGGTCCAGATCTAGAGAAGAAGGTGAGGCAGGACTTGATACATGGAGCAGATGGCCAGTAAGTTCAAAAGTCCTTCAGTCACTCTTATAGAACCAAGTGAGCTAACACCACACCTAAGGTTCAGATGGGTAGACTGTCAAAAAGACACTCTTATGAACTGTGGAACACTAGATGAAGTTGAGAAAACTCTGAAGACACTTCCAAAGACACTTGGAGAGACATATGCCAAAAAGCTGGAGAATATCACATCACAGCAT
>RCHF01002156.1:0-29870 GCA_003987895.1 Neonothopanus nambi | reverse complement strand
AGAGCATTTCCATATTGACCTCCTTCAGCATTGACATCTGCACCATTGTCCAGCAGCAGCTGCACTAACTCCACATTGCCCTTTGTAACAGCTGTATATAGAAGGCTTTTATATGCACCTCCATAAGCATTGGCATCTGCATCCTTGTCCAGCAGCAGCTGCACTATATCTATATTCTCTTTCTCAACAGCTATGTAGAGAGGATTTCCATATTTACCTCCTTGAGTATTAACATCTGCATCCTTGTCTAGCAGCAGCTGCACTATCTTTATATTCTCTCTCAAAGCAGCTGCTTGAAGAGCATTTCCATATTCACCTCCTTGAGCATTGACATCTGCACCCTTGTCCAACAGCAGTCCCACTATCTCTATATTATCTTCTGCAGCAGCTGCTTGAAGARCATTTGCATAGTAGCCCCCTTGAGCATTGACATCTGCACCCGCTAAAAGAAGGAGCTGTAGAGTTGCCTTGTTTCCAGAATGAGCAGCAGCCTGGAGAGCATTTCCATAGTAACCACCCTGAGCATTTACATCTGCATTTGAGGAGAGAAGGARCTGCACAACAGGTTCATTTCCAGAATGAGCAGCTGCTTGGAGTGCATTCCCATAGTAACCACTWTGAACATTGATATCTGCACCTGAGGAGAGAAGGAGCTGTACAACTGTCTTCTTTCCAGATGCAACAGCTGCCTGGAGAGCATTTCCATATTTTCCACCCTGAGCATTCACATCTGCACCTGAGAAGAGCAGAAGCTGCACAACTACCTCATTTCCAGACTKARCAGCASCMTGGAGAGCATTTCYATATTYACCACCYTTAGCATTCACATCTACWCCTGAGGAGGCATGCCATTGCTTSACCACCTGGTGTACAGCACCAGCCATGTCTTGAGAGACATCTGTATATCCACCACCCGCTACATCATATTCAACAACCTTCTTCTCAATCAACCTTCTCACTATAGCAACAAGTCCTGTTAGTGCTGCATAGTACAAGGATTGTCCAACTTCCTCCAATGTCAACTGTCCACCTATGTAGTGCCATGGTCTATCTGGATCATGTAGGGTCAACCAGTACAGATATGCTGGCTTTCTGCAATCTAGGAGCTCCAATCCACATTCAACTGCACTCTGGTCTGTGTCTTTCAAAGACCTTCCATGCTCTGTCCAGTGTTCTGCTGCATACATAGCCAGTGGATACTCATACTCATTTGTAGATCTCCTTGAATAAGACTCTGCATCCCTACTACAATGCAGAAGATAGATGATGCATGTGTGGGCAATAATACCATGTGACAATTGTTCATCAATATGAAAGAATGCAGTGGCTTGAGATTTTATACATTCAATCATCAGGAATTCCTTCACAGAATGATGAGCAAGCTGCACAACATTTTGTGCTGTATTGACAAGTGTTGTGTCAATAATCTTGTGAAGCCTTCCTCTAAGACCTGGATCTCAGTGCTTAGGTTGGAACAAGGAGCTGCTCAAGTCAATTGCTAAAATCTCCTGTAGCTCATTAAGAATCAAAGGCCTTGAAGCACATGTAAGCCACTGAAGGATGATTTTTGCATCCTTCCTATGCATCTCTTTGATGCTCTGCAACTTTTCAGAATATGTCACCTCAAGTGTGTAGGGCAGTGTCTCCAGAGTGTGTTCAATTGCTGCTCGTGTTCCACATTCCATTAGTGTGGCAATTTGACAGTCCACCCATCTGAATCTTGAATCTATTAGCCTCACTTGGTAGAACAACAATGACTAAAGGACTTTGAACTTACTGGCCATCAGCTCCATTTATCAAGTGTTGCCTCACTTTACTCTCTAGATCTGGACTTAGATCTAGGAGTGGGATAGAGGCATCTATAAAGATAGCAATATCTGTTGTTATAGTCTCAGCCTGTAGCTGAATGACTATTGCACTGCTGATAATAGCTGTCTTTGGATAGTGGCGACTAGTCACCAGAAAGTGGACCTTGTCCAGACCAAGAAACTTTTGAATGAATTTACTAGCCTTTGCCTGTTCTCTCTCCTCACATTCATCCATGGCATCAAGGACAATGTATACAGGCTCCTTAGATGACCAAGACTGTATTAGTTGATAGAGGATTCCCTCTATCTCAACTGGAGTGAGCTCCACACTGCCATTCTTGTGTTCTTTATATGATTCTTGCAGTTCATGAGAGATCTCCTGAGAGCACAATACTACCTGGGCCAACAGAGATGAAATCATGCCTTGGTAATCTTGCTTCAGCTTGTCTCTTGAGTCAAAATAGTGAAAGATTGGAAGTAAGAATGGAGTTGACTTTCTATCTTGCTGGAGCTTCTCAATTATTGTGGTACTAGCAGTAGTACCTAAGTGCTGGGCTCTAAACTTCAAAGTAAATTTGGAAACTGTTCTTACCACAAGAATGTCTTTCCAGCACCAGCTATACTGCAGTCAGATATGCCAGGATCTAGTGACTGAATTACTCACCTTTCCCCTGCAACCACAATAATTTACCATTTTCTTTCCATTGAAGAAGTCTGTGATCAGCAAGAAGCCAAGCACCAGTACCTGGCTCCTTCTTATTTCTTGCAATTCTGAAGTTGCTTAGAGAATCAGGTGCTTTTAACCATTGTATGATGTTGAACTTTGGATCAGAAGCTGAAGTAGTACATAAAAACATTTAATCTCATATGCAGTGCTGTGACACTCTGAATCACTTACCATTTACTGTCATGTAAAAATCCCTCCCAACATTATTGAAATGGCCGCCACTGATACTGAATTGGGAGCTTTGATTGAAGAATCCAGTAGAACTATAAGGTTCTTGTTGAGCTACTTTAACCCAAGGATTTTCTAGCTGAGGCTCTACCTAGATTGACTCATAGTCATGGAATTTGCACCTGAAAATGTCTGATGCAATTGGCTGAGACATGATCTATTAGTCTTGCCATCTTTGGTCACTTGAATAGATGCTCACACATACCTGTTGTTGCTTTCAAGGCTACTCTCATAGTCCATGATGGGAGAATGGGAAAGAGCAGAATCAGTCTGTCTTTGCCCTGCTGTTTTATATTACACAGTAGGCTGAGCATAGAAGTCTGATTATCGACGATTAATCAGTAATGGTCAGATGGTCAGAGTATGCTATATATTCAATGTTCGCCCACCACCCACAGTTGGCCCACAGTTGGCCCACAGTGCACACCATCTATTATTAGTTCAATACAGTAGATGGCTTTTGTCATCCTATTGCAGCACGAGCCCCTCCCAACAACTCCTGTTGCATATGAGTGCGACCACACTTTGAACTGTTTCAAATTCAAGTTCGCGATGGGAAAGATTGATATATTCAATTCAAATTATGTACCTAAAATTGGGAAGTGTGACTCGCGCGTATTTCAGCCATGATGGTCTCTAGACTCTGATGGAAGAATATGGCTCGCGTTGAATGCACACCTCCCACTCATCGCACCCAATATGCACAGCACTCTTACAGCACTCACACCCTGCAAATGAATGTACTTTGATGTTGCCAACCTGTTGCCGACATACCTGAAGAGACTGGAATGTACTGCGTACCTTGAATCCGACATCTTTTTGCTAGTTCAATCCAGTAGCGGCGCACTTGGTGCGCCAAGTCCCCGACTCTCAGTAGGTATTAGCGATGTTTTTGTAAGAAATCGAGATGTTTTGTTGTATAGGTAAATGGAAATGAGGAAACCGAAAAGGTTACATGACCAAATCCGGACCAAAAAGATATAAGATACGGATTTACTGATCAGTGATAACAAGTGCCAATGTTCCGGGTCATACTTACCTACGTTACTCCAAAACTCTCTGGGAAAATGGGCCGTTTAAACATTACAGAACCCTCCTCTCTTGACGAGTCGGGGACAATGCTCATTAGATTAGCTCAATGATCTCGACGGAGATGGTTTCAAAGGATAGATCTGAATGTGCAATGTATCTTCTGGAATGAGTAGACAGGAAAGTGGCGGCCTAATGTGAGTTTCCATGAAATTGATTACCCATACTCAGTATGCTAAACATCGTCCACTGCCACCTAACGATATTCTCCTTTACTCGGTGTCTTTGCTGTCCTCTTCGCAGCACGAAAAACTTGAAAATGTCTCATATATCACTCGCTCCTACTCGATCATCCCCACCAGGTGCATACTTGTCTCCATAGACGACAAAATATTCAAGCTTTTCATTGAAAATGTACGCCACATTGCTGGAATCTCACATTGTTGGAGTTAGTTCACTAGTGACCACTTCCAGCGATTACGGAAAGAGGCATGTGCTCTTGCCAACGATTTTGTACATGAGCATAGGTGGGATCTGGCATTGTATATGAAGCGGATGAATGAGAGGTCACTCGACAAGAATGCTATCAATTTCTTTTGCCAATCTCCGATGCTGATCCCTCGCACAGATGTCTGCAAATTGCCATACCTGAAGGCGAGCTGTCTAGTTGTTCCTTCTTGTGTCTTGGCTGTTCCTTCTAGTGAAGGGTAAATTCCTGGAGTACATGCGTGAAGAATTGCCTCACTTTGTCTTCGACCAGGTGTTTGCATCGTGCGCGACATGATGTGGTATTTATGAAATTATTCCAACTTAAATCTCTACACTCAATCGTTCAGCCGTCTCATTCAATGATCTAAAAGTCCAACTGACCTTCATCAACCCACTCTTCGTCTCCAGCTTCCCCGGACCCTTCCCTGTGTATATGCACATGCGCATCTCCCTCTATTCCATCTCCCTCCCCGACCCCTTCCAATCCTTCGAGCAATGCAAAACACCCACCAACCCACCACGAATAACACCCATCCACCAACTTATTTGTCCGTCCCTTGAACCCTCCCAACTCACTTGGTAAGCCCTGCATCTGTACTAACCACCTCTTCAACGACCTCGCATTAATATTCGGAGCACCAGGCGTGATCCGCTTGTTGAAGGGACAAGGAAGAAGCCAGGACGCCACGGCGCAGAATGTGTCCCCTCCGTGAGCCTCTCCGATTGGGGGCGGGGTGAGGGGAGTAAAATCGGTTTTATACCCTCCTCGTTTTCGTCTGAGGCCCTGTTGACGATCATACCGGGGACCACCAGTAGAACCAGCAACAGAAAAGTCGTCGCCGACACTAAGCGGAATCTTCCAAGCCTTGTAGGTTATCCTGATGAAAAAACTTCGCGTGTAAGGAAAAGAGATTCAGATTTGAGAGGTTGTGGAAACGTATGAAACCGTCAATGGAATTGGTGTTTCGGGGGCACTGAGAGTCACAGCGTCTGGTTCCGTATTTGGCACCGGCCTTGTTTGTGGCGAAGCGGGACTGAGGTGAGGATAAATTAGGTTCGAGTAAAATAAATGCAGAGTATTCTGAGAAACTCACCATACCACCGTCAGCGTTCACCTCAAAGAAGTAGAGAGCGCCGTTGAGACCTCAAGGAAGGTTAGACACAGCGAATGCTGAAAGTAAACTTCTGGATGATGGGGTTGAACATTTGGTACTTGAGCTGGCTTCTCGATACCATGAGGTACACATGGGATGACGGTCTTCTGAGCCGTTGGTCACGAACTTGAGGGTGAACATGTCTCCTGGTGGTGATACCATAAGTGCCTGCAAAGCAACTGATTAATTGCAATTCTCTAAGTCGTCGAGCGAAGATGATTACCTGAGTAGTCAGTGCCATCGAGAGCACAGTTCTCAGTCAGAGCAGATAGTCATATTCCATGCGTTACCAGTGTAGGAGCTGGTGTATCCACCGATGATGCGAGTCCAACACCAGTGAGAGTCGAGGACGACGGCCGAAGACTGAGTCGTGCAGGAACGGGAACCGTGACGAAGGGTGCATTTCCATGGTGTTGGGGCCGACCTGTTGACTGTAGACAACAGGGAGAGAGGCGAAGGAGATGGAAGCAGCAGTCGAACCAGGGCCAGCTGTGAGCGACTCCGCACTGGTCCACAGTGAACTCGAGCGTTTAGCTCGTTCTTATAAGTAATGAAGAAACGGATGCCGTTAAGTTGAGGATGTCTTCTCGAGGGCTGGCATGAGCGCAGGTGCCCATAAATCTGACGAGCAAATAAGGAGAAGATTCGACTACATCCTGAAGGTAAGATTCTGTCGAACACGTACATGAGCGGGCGCTGATATAAACACTAAACGTTTCACTGCATACCATCTCTGCAAGGAGCGTTGGAGAGTAAGGCGAGTGCCTCCCGTCTCTTCATACCCAATCCGTACTTGTGACAGCAACGACCTTTGCTACGTCTGAGGCTGAAGACGGAATACCAATCGCGACTCCGTGGAGAACTTGGTCGTTCTTTTGGGCATCAACTAATGCATGGCGAAGGCTTGCGGACTGGTTTGAGTTGGCTGCGCTGCAATTTTGCATGGTGAAAAAGAAGGGGGGATTCTCGTGAATTGCTAAAGCTGTCACCAAGTGAGCTGGCCATTAAATACTCAGTGGTAGGCTGTGGTTTGTCGAGGAAATTATGTATTTGACCAGTTTTTGACGCTCAGATAATTTCTCCAGGATTTCTAGTAGGATGATAGCTGAGGGAACAGTCATGGAATATCAGCTTGAGTAGATCGGGGTGAGTGGTTCAAAACGAGATTTTTTATAAACCAGTCGTCGATGCAGGAAGCATAGATGCTCATAGATGCTCATAAGTAGATGCAGAAGATATTAGAGTGATGGGAACTTACTACTATACATGGTCATCAGCAAATTGAGCAACGTTCAGATGTTCAGATGTGCTTCCTGCATCGTAAAAAGAGTCGAAGCGATTGTGGATGTATGGTGTGAGGCACTTGTTAGGGAGCTGTGGAAGGAGTTTGCGGACTCAGCGTTGACCGAGGAAGATCGCAAATCAAAGCGGGGAGGATTGGAATATTGGTTTGTCATAGGTGAGTAGCATGTTGTAGTTATTCGACATCCGTCGAAGCTGAGACGTGTTTTCTTTCTGTGGGTGTACATCCGTGAGTCGGGTTGTCAATGGGTCCGCGCATTCTTCGTGTTTGAACGAGCAAATTTCTTTAGGCACGAAGCAAAGCTATAAGTATAATGATGAGATAGAAGCAGAGATGTACGCGCACCAGCTGAAATACTTCCTCGATCCTCATGATTTTCTCCAGTTTAGAAGCTATGACTCACCCTCGATGTGTTGGTTGCGGCGAAATGGGGCTTGACTATCACTACGACAACGACAACTCTCCTCACCGGCTGTCTACGTACGACAACTGAAACATGCTGTCCGACTTGGCAAACCACTGACAATTCATACAAGAGAGGCAGATGCAGATACGGAGAGGATTCTGAAGGAAATCGTACCGAGGGACCATCCGGTAAGGGTCTTCATTAACTTCCGAAGCAAATTTTAACGCAGGTCTTACCTTAAAGATTCATATACACTGCTTTACTGATTCACCCGATTTCGGTCAGCGACTACTCGACCATTTCCCTAACTTATACATAGGTATTACCGGTGAGGTTCCATCCTACCTACCTGTTATCCTCTGTTAATCCTTTTGCAGGTGTGATAACATTCTCAACGAACCTCGATACACCCACTATAGTCCGTCGAATGGCTGCTTCATCTCCATCAGGTCTTCGCATTCTTCTGGAAACCGATGCTCCGTACATGGTCCCGGCGAATATTTACTCGTCGTTATCGTCGATGAAGGGAAGATTACCACTGAGCCACACTGCCATGATTCCGTGGACAGCAGACTTTGTCGCTGATATAGTTAATAATCACTTGGATGATGTTACACCGGACAGACAGCCACTGAATTCAAGTTGGGTTATGGATACCGCTAGAGAGAATGCGAGGAGAGTGTATGGGGTTTAGCATGACACAAAATACTTGACACACTACTTGACACACTACTAGACATAGATGTAGATTGAGAGCGAAGAAGTAAGTTGGATTGACACTGGTAGTATCACGATGAGCTTTGCCTAGTATATCCTATATAGATACTGGGAACAGGCTCCTAGAGCAGCCCTCCTCGGACCCGAGTCCTACAAAATGGACGCGCGATACTCGTTATCTCTCTAACTTCAGAGTGTGAGGGGTGAAACCCCGCAGCGTGTTGTGCCTGTGATGACGACCATCGTTGCGGAAGTGCCACTTGGAAGTGTTGCAGTCGGGTATAATTCAGACGTGGCACATAGAAAGTGCGACCTGAGGGTAGCCTAGAGCCTGTGGAAGGAGAAATAGAGAAAACTTGATTAAGCAGTGACGGTACTTCTTGCCAGCAAACAACTCCCTGTGAAACTCGTAGTGTGTGTATAGCTCCGGAGGTGGGTGTAGGATGGAAGACATTCAGATCTGGTAGGTGAAGCAGGAGCGGGTGAAACTGTGATTGAAAACCTGAACTGGCTCAAAAAGCGACAATACGGAAGATAGAAGAGAAGAATGGCGACTGTGCAGCCTGGCTTCAACAGCAGTGGTAGTGAGAGGTTCGTCGAAATGGATCTTTGCGTCGAAGAAACTGGAAGCATCAAGGTGTCATATAGCAGCAACATCTCCTGACGTTAGAATAGAGAGTTGGTCGAAGGGACTCGGAGGGGTGGAATGACAGCCTGATAGTATTGTTCGGAAACTCGACAGCGTTGTAAGGTGAACGCTCCAGCTGAGAAAACGATACACAAGAGGATGAGGAGGGAATGTAGACGAACCTCGGCAAATAAACCAAGGGATAGTCGTGAATGCCTTGTGAGATAGTACATTGTGACAGAGTGTCAGTGGGCTTCGAGGACCGTTGGAAGGGTCATGGCAAGTCGAAGGGTTGGAGAATATCAATCGTCACACGTGCTTGATCTGACCTCACAAATGCACAGTGTGACTCCAATTACATAATTTGTCAGCACAGAAAGATGTAGTCGATAACCCATTTCCTTCATTATTGAACATTTCTTATCTTGATATCTGAGTCAAGACCCATTGCATTTCATGGTTGTGAAGACTCGTACTCCGAGGCAGCCGAAAGTTAGCAGGCTGTGAGTCATGACTTGCCACAGCTTGCCACCAGCATCTGCCAGCCTCTATATGATTCTCATCATCAGGCCTGCTGATTGATCATCGATAATCAGTCTTCTATGCACAGCCTGCCGTGTACCAATATAAAAACAGTGGAGGAGCCACGATGGACAGATTCTGCTCCTTTCCTTTCTCATAGACATTGAGAGTGACCTTGGAAGCAACAGCAGGTATGTGTGCATATATTCAAGTGACTAAAGATGACAAGACTAATAGGTTGTATCATACTGATAGAACTATTTGTATCAGATACCTCCAAGTGTAAATTCTATGGCTATGTCTCAACCCAGGTAAAGCTAGATGATTTGTCTAACAAAAGAGTAAAATCACAATAAGAACTTGCAGCCTAGTTGGGATACTCAATAACAATTCTAATTTTGCAATTCATAACAGCCCAATTATTGCTGTTGGAGGGGACTACTATGTAGTAAATTGTAAGTGACCTGCCACTGTATATGAATACTGTATATGAAAATGAAATTTCTTCATGTCATTAGCTGTTGAACTAAAGTCTGAAATCAAACAGTGGCTCAATGCACCAAAGCCACAAGACAACTTCATCTATGCAAGAAATAAGAAGATGCAAGGCACTGGTGACTGGCTTCTTACACATGACAAATTTCTTGAATGGAAAGAGAATGGGCAACTATTGTGGCTTCAGGGAAAGGGTAAGCAATCCATCCAACTAGATCATACCATATCTGAATGTAGTATAGCTGGTGCTGGAAAGACTTTCTTATGGTAAGAACATCTTTCAAATTCATTTTAAAGGTTGGAGCACAGAATTTAAGTTCCACTTCTAGTACCACAGTCATTGACAAGCTTCAGCAAGATAGGACATCAACTCAATTCCTACTTCCAATCTATTACTATTTTGACTCAAGAGACAACTTGAAGCAAACTCATCAAGGAATGGTTTCATCTCTATTGACCCAGATAGTTTCATACTCTCAAAGAATTCCTGATAAACTGCAAAAATCATATGAAGATTGCAAGAAGAGTGATTTGCCACTATCTGTGCCTGATATGGAGAACATTCTTTATCAGATGCTAGTGTCTTGGTCAACTGAGGCATCTGTATACATCATTCTTGATGCCATGGATGAGTGTGAAGAGATTGCACAGAATAATGCTACTGCATTCATTCAAAGGTTGCTTGACCTGAACAAGGTCTACTTCCTAGTGACTAGTCGGCAGTCTCCAAAGACTAGTATCATCAACAGTGCAATAGTCATTCAGCTGGAGGCTGAAACTATTACAGAAGATATTGCCACATATGTAGATGCCTTCCTGCCAGATCTAGAGTTAGGTCAAGATCTAAGGAGGAAGGTGAGGCAGGACTTGATAGATGGAGCAGATGGCCAGTAAGTTCAAAAGTCCCCTAGCCACTCTTATTGAACCAAGGGAGCTAACAGTAGATCAAAGGTTCAGATGGGTAGACTGTCAAAAAGACACTCTTATGAACTGTGGAACACTAGATGAAGTCAGAGAAGCTCTCAAGACTCTTCCAAAGACACTTGAAGAGACATATGCCAATAAGCTGAAGAGTATCACAGGAAGTCATAAAGAGACTACAAAGCTTATCCTTCAATGGCTTACATTTGCTTCACGACCCTTGAAGTTGGAGGAGTTAAAGGAGATATTAGCAACTGACTTCAGGAGCTCCTCATTTCACCCTGAAAATCGGGACCCAGGTATTAGGAGAAGGCTTCACAAGATTGTTGACACAACACTGGTGACTGTAGCACAAGATATTGTGCAGCTTGCCCATCATTCTGTGAAGGAATTTCTAATGGTAGCATGTATAGAATCTGAATCCACAAAATTCTTTCACATTAATGAGTATTTGGCTCATAGTGTAATTGCTTGCACATGCATGATCTATCTTCTGCATTGTGGCATGGATCTAGAGCACCAATCCAGATTGTCTATGCATAAGGAGAAGTATCCATTGGCTATGTATGCAGCAGAATACTGGACAGTTCATGGAAAGTTTTTGAAAGACACAGACCACAGTGCAATTAAATGTGGATTGGAGCTCCTAGATTGCAGGAAGCCTACATTTATTCATTGGTTGAAGCTATACAATCCTGATGGCATATGGCATGAAATGAGTGAGTTTTTGACCTTGGACAAGGTTGGAAAATCCCTATACTATGTAGCACTAACAGGGCTTGTTGCTATAATGGAAGGGTTGATTGGGAAGAAGTACATAGATGTCTCTACAGAAGTAGAGGTGAATGCTCAGGGTGGTTACTATGGAAATGCACTCCAGGCTGCTGCACAGTCTGGGAATGAGACAATTGTGCAACTTCTTCTCTCCTCAGGTGCAGATGTGAATGCTCAGGGTGGTCACTATGGAAATGCACTCCAGGCTGCTGCACAGTCTGGGAATGAGACAATTGTGCAGCTTCTTCTCTCCTCAGGTGCAGATGTGAATGCTCAGGGTGGTYACTATGGGAATGCACTCCAAGCAGCTGCTCATTCTGGAAATGAACCTGTTGTGCAGCTCCTTCTCTCCTCAAATGCAGATGTAAATGCTCAAGGTGGTTACTATGGAAATGCTCTTCAGCCTGCTGTTCCCTCTGGAAACAAGGCAGTTGTAAAGCTCCTTGTGTCCTCAGGTACAGATGTAAATGCTTGGAGTGAGGACTATGAAAACGCTCTTCAAGCTGCTGTTCATGCTGGAAATGAGGCAATTGTGCAACTGCTTCTCTCCTCAGGTGCAGATATCAATGCTCATAGTTACTATGGAAATGCACTCCAGGCTGCTGCTCATTCTGGAAACRAGGYRGTTCTACAGCTCCTTCTCTCCTCAGGTGCAGATGTGSATGCTYAGGGTGGTCAGTATGGAAATGCCCTCCAAGCTGCYAYTMSCACWGGAAATRTGRCAATTGTRCAGCTCCTTCTCACCTCAGGWGCTGATATAAATGCTCAAGGTGGTCACTATGGAACTGCACTCCAGGCTGCTGCTCAGTCTGGGAATGAGGCATTTGTGCAGCTCCTTCTCTCCTCAGGTGCGGATATAAATGCTCAGGGTGGCTACTATGGAAATGCCCTCCAAGCTGCCATCACTACAGGAAATGTGGCAATTGTGCAGCTCCTTCTCACCTCAGGTGCWGATGTAAATGCTYAKGGTGGTCACTATGGAACTGCTCTCCAAGCTGCTGYTGCTTCTGGAAAKSAGGYAGTTGTAMAGCTCCTTCTCTCYTCAGGTGCAGATGTCAATGCTCAAGGAGGTCACTATGGAAATGCTCTGCAGGCTGCTGTTSWGTCTACAAAGAAAGCAGTTGTGAGGCTCCTTCTCTCCTCAGGTGCAGATGTTCATGCTTGTGGTGGTTATTATGGATCTACTTTTGAAGCTGCCATTCATTGTTATACACATGCCATTTCTGAGCTCCTCCTAGCCTGTGATGAAGAACCACTTATTCAATCCCCAAGTTCTTCTAACCATTTTTTCTAACTTGATGTTCTCTCCTCCCAGTTCTACTGTTTACTACAGGCATTGTAGTAGGTTTACCTTTGACCATTGTATCTTCCCAGTATTTATAATAATACAGGGAAAGCTCATCACGATGCCACTATACTCAATATATTTGTTTTCTCTCAATCTACATCTATGTCTAGTAACGTGTTAGGTATTTTGTGTGGTATGTTAAACAAGAGAAGCTTTCCTGTATGCTAAACCCCGTACACCCTCCTTGCATTCTCTCTAGCGGTGTCCATAACCCAACTTGAACTCAGTGGCTGTCTGTCCGGTGTAACATCACCCAAGTGATTATTAACTATATCACCAACAAAGTCTGCTGTCCACGGAATCATGGCAGTGTGACTCAATGGTAATCTTCCCTTCATCGATGATAAAGACGAGTAAATATTCGCCGGGACCATGTACGGAGCATCAGTTTCCAGAAGAATGCGGAGACCTGATGGAGACGAAGCAGCCATTCGACGGACTATAGTGGGTGTATCGAGGTTCGTTGAGAATGTTATTACACCTGCAAAAGGATGAACAGAGGATAACAGGTAGGTAAGATGGAACCTCACCGGTAATACCTATGTATAAATTAGGGAAATGGTCGAGTAGTCGCTGACCGAAATCGGGTGAATCAGTAAAGCAGTGTATATGAATCTTTAAGGTAAGACCTGCGTTAGAATTTGCTTGGGAAGTTAATGAAGTAAGACCCTCACCGGATGGTCCCTCGGTACGATTTCCTTCAGAATCCTCTCCGTATCTGCATCTGCTTCTCTCGTATGAATTGTAAGTGGTTTTCCGAGTCGAACAGCATGTTTCAGTTGTCGTGCGAAGACAGCCTGCTGTATATCGCGAGGAGAGTTGTCGTAGTGATAGTCAAGCCCCATTTCGCCCCAACCAACACATCGAGGGTGAGTCATAGCTTCTAAACTGGAGAAAGTCGTGAGGTTTGAGAAAGCATTTTAGCTAGTGCACGTACATATCTGCTTCTATCTCATCGTTATATAGCTTTGCTTCGTGCCTGTAGAAATTTGCTCATTCAAACACGAAGAAAGCGCGGACCCAACCCGACTCACGGATGTACGCCTACAGAAAGAAAACACGTCTCAGCTTCGACAGATGTCGAATGATTGCGACAGGCTACTCACCCATAACAAACCAGTACTCTAACCCTCCCCACTTCGATTTGCGATCCTCCTCGGTCAACGCTGAATTCGCAAACTCCTTCCATAGCTTCCTAACAGGCGCCTCACACCATACATCCACAATCGCTTCGACTCTTTTCCCATCATACATCCCCTTCACGAAATCATAGACCGTCTCGTATTTCCCCTCTTTATATTTGCTACGATACATTTCGAACGTGGAAGCAAGATGGGTATGTGTATCGACGATAGTTGCGGTAGATTGATGCGCGGGTAATGATAGATGTTCTTCACCGGGAACGCTGTTCTTGCTTTTCTTTCCCATTTTCTTGGTGTGATAATAGGCAGCGGGGTATCTTGGGGTGCAAATACTTGTGATGGTGGTGGTACGAAGGAGAAAGCCGAATCGGATAAGACTGACTCGAGTTGACTGGAGAAACATGGAAATGAGCATAATTCACACGACCAAATGTTGGAAATTCTAATTTTTGGCGCTCTAGCTACTTAGCCTGACCGGAATTCAAGAAACACTACTGTAACGGCGATATAGGTTGTATCTTAGTCAAAGCTGGGCCTATTCCTCTCCAAGTATTACCCCAACTCAATCCACAAGACTCGAATGCATGAATGAACTAGAAAAAATAAACAAGATAATTTCATTTCTAATTCTTGTACTTTCAATTTCGCAAATCTCTGCTACATTCATTAAATTAAGCTCACTAAACTTCTTCGAACATTTCGCTCCTCGTTCACAGACGGTTAACATTGCCCAGATCCTGGCAAGCTTCCTTGACACGAGCAGAGAGCGTTTTCTCACCCTCACGCACCCAGACACGAGGATCGTAGAACTGGAGAAGGGGAAGTAAATGTCAGCGATATGTCTGGAGACATAAAGCTGTATGATGCTCACCTTCTTGTTAGGCTTATCGGGACCATCAGGGTTTCCGACCTGGGTCTGCAAGTACGCCTTCTTGTTCTCAACGAAATCCTGGAGTAGTTACCAGCAACAGTGAGTACGATGAAGGAAATGAAAAAGGTATAGAGAAAGGGTACACATACCCGAATACCGGCGAGATAAGCAAACTGCGTGTCAGTGTCCACGTTCATCTTCACGACACCATTCACAACAGCCGTCTTAATCTCTTCTTTCGTAGATCCAGAACCACCATGGAAAACCAGGAACCTATTCACATCTCATCTCAGCAAGGAACGAAAAACGCAAGCCATGATAACCAACCAAAAACAAGAAAAGAATACTCACAAAGGCTTCTCCGGCTTCCCACCCAACTTTTCACTGGCATACGCCTGATGCTTCCCAAGCAAATCCGGCCTGAGTTTCACATTCCCGGGCTTATACACACCATGAACGTTCCCGAACGCAGCCGCGATTGAGAACCCGGGACCGATGGCGCTCAGTGCGCTGTAAACATCATAGATATCCTCTGGCTGGGTGTACAAGCTTGCGTTGTCCACGCCGGTATTATCCACACCGTCCTCCTCTCCACCGGTGATACCGATCTCCATCTCGAGCCAGAGGCCGATAGGAGCCATACGTTTGAAATATTTCACGCAGGTAGCGATGTTTTCTTCCTTTGGCTCTTCGGAGAGATCAAGCATGTGAGAGGAGAAGAGAGGCTCGCCGTGTTCTTTGTAGTATGCCTCATCGGCTTCGAGCATGCCGTCGAACCAGGGTAAGAGTTTGTGAGCGCAGTGGTCGGAGTGCAGGATGACAGGACTGTGGTAATCAATTGAGTTCAAAAGTACCTTAGAGCACCGCAAACGACGTACACTCCGTATGCCTTGGCAACAGTTCGAATGTGGTGAGCAGCGGCGATAGCACCCGTAATCGAAGCTTGTTGCTTGTCATTTGCGAGACCCTTGCCTGCAAAGTAAGCAGAACCTCCTTGAGAGACTTGCAGGATGATCGGGGATTTGATGTCTCTGAATATGAGGGTTAGGAGCCAGGTAAATATCATTATTTTCCGATTGGGCTCACCTCGCTGCTTCGAGGACAGCGTTGGCTGTAGATGAAGAAGTTACGTTCTAAAAAATATCATTTAACCTCGAAAAGTAAAGCATGCAAACTACAAAGTCCACTCACGATAGCCTGACCCGATTACAGCTCTAAATCAACACCAGCTCGACTTTCGATCTTATCACTCACCGGGATCGCGAACTACAGGCAGATATCAGCATACACACAAATCTCTCAACCACTAAGAGAAAACTAACCTTGTTCTCCTTCGCATAGTTAAACACCTTAACAACATTTTCACCCGTCAACACCCCAGCCTACACACACGTCGTACAAAAAGCATTTTATCATCAGAAATCAATCTCCTTTACATCCATCATCTCTAAATCAACTTACGGGAACGATGTCGAGGAGACCCATAGTGTTTTACGATGAGTAGAGTGAGAAGATGAAAGTAATCGGGGAATACAAGGGCGGCGAAAAGCGGATTTTATATAGGACGAAGCTTATTTGGCCTGAGAAACTGAAGAGCCTAGAGGAACTGCCTGGAACTGCGTAATCGATGAGCTCGATTACCACGTGATCTTGCTCCCTTTTCCCAAAAATTTGAAGGGTTTTTTTACGGTTTATGCGGAAGGAGTCGCTTATGTCGATGTGATGGTACATATGCACACTGAATACATCATAAGAAGAGGATGGTGGATACATATCTATCTGGATAACAAGAAGAAATCTCTTTATACCTCTCTCGACCCCGAGAAATCATAGAGCTAAGTAACAAGTTGGAGAAACGTGAAGTATGTACCTCGACCCGGCTCTCTCGGTAAGGGCAGGGACTGAGTACAGACCTAAGTACGTGAGAATTGGGTCAATGGATGTTCGGGTCCATGAAGAGCCAATACTCTGACGCAGTACTTGACTGTCGATGTCAGGGACGGGATAGGAAAACAGCAACGTTTAACAAAGAAACAGCAGTACGATAGAACAAAAATCCCAGAAAACTCAGCTGACAAGTCACACATACAAAACCACCCTTCCTACGACTTCTCCGCAACAAGCTTCTCACACAAAGTCCAAAAATCTTTAGCCAACTTCCCATGGTCCTTTTCTTTGTACGTGCTGGTGCCTATTACCCCATAGGGTACGAGATACGCAGCTCTACAGCATGACGTTTAGTCAGTGTACCACAGGTAAAAGATTAGAAACACGCACTTCAAATCTTTCTCTTCAACTTCTGGCGAGGTGGCGGCGTAGAGCTGAGTTAAAGCTCCTTGGTCGGGCGTTAAAAGCAGGCATCGGCCGAGGGAAATGAGAGGGGCGAGTATAGGCCAGGATTGTTCCATTCCTACGCGCAGAAGAAATTTTTTAAAAATTGGTCTTTTGTTTTACGACGGAACGAGTAGGAAAAGAACACTCACCGCGATCGAGCTCCGTCGCTACAACACCTGGATGGACTGAGAGTACGTAGATCCCCGTACCCTCAAGCCTCTTCTGCAGTTCATGCGTGAACAAGATATTCTGAAAACAAGAATGAATACCCGAGTGAGCAGCTGCTATGCACACAAACGCGGAAAAAATAGAGTAACACCCACAGAGAACTTGGAATTCCCATACCGTCCCCACGTAGTAGAGCACTTCTGATTCAGCTTCTCAAGAGAGGAAAAGTCGGGGTTCTGAGCCATCTGATGACCTCTGCTTGTTAGGTTAACAATGCGGGCGTGAGAGCCTGGTTCGGAGGCGGTTTGTTTGAGGATTGGGAGGAGGGGGATGGTTAGTGCGAAATGGCCTGGTCATTAATTAGTGAGAGGTATGAAACAGAGGGTAATGAGTAAATCGTCGTACCTGTTCCGTTACATGCTTGTATCTCAATCCCATCCGGGCCAATTTCGTATGGTGTAGCCATCTAATCAGCGTCTTCAGCAACGTAGCAATCATATCGTTTCCCCAAGGACTTACAATACCAGCATTATTAACCAAAATATCCAACCTCTTCTCCTTCTCCAAAAACGTTTCCGCAGCCTCTTTCCCAGATTTCAACCGGAGTAAATCAAAATGGATATACTCAACCTCTGCCTTAGGTATCTCTTCCTTAATGGAGGAGATAGCCTCGGTGGCGCGGGACTCTGAGCGGGAGAGCATGCTGTGAGGGGTCGTCGGCGATGGAAAATGAGCGCTCATTCGATGTGTATGATACATGGTGTTGATTAATTGAATACATACTAGACTTTTGCCCCATGTCTAGCTAGTTCGCGAACAGTAACTCGGCCTAAACCTGTGTTTCCTCCTGTGACGATGGCTACACGACCTGTTAAAGACGTCCTTATACGGTTAGCAGATGAGGAGAATCCGTAGGACCTAGGTCAGTGCGTACCTGACAAGTCGGGAATATCAGACGCATCCCAATGTTTCCCTCCGAAAGGCCACATTCTGTGATTGTATGATTGGGTTTAAGAAATCACTGGTGGTGAAAGAAAGAAAGAGAAGGTGGCGTTTTGACAGTGAGAATTCAAAAGGCTCAGAATGTAAATGCTAGCGCACTTCGATTACCATGCATGGTGCCGGCTGCCCACGTCAGTCTGTAATTCGGCACTCTCAAAACGTGCGATTGGAACCTTTGAATTTGACAATGATTATGAAGCATACGGCCGCGAAGACACGTCTCCTCGAATTCATAAGATTTGTGCAAAGAGAGTCGTCGTAGAAGTTGAACTGCAACCTGGGCCCTGACAGGCCCAATAACAGATTTGCTTCTTTCCGTGATGTGTTCTGGGCGCTTAGTGGGCGCTACAGCCTACACCGCAAGCCGCGGGATAACAGACGCCCAAGCGGCCGCTGGAAGACTCTCCGACTCGCATACTACAACAACTCAAAAGTTCAAATTCAAAGTTCATAGAAGTTCATCTACGAATGTCTTCGCTTCTCTAGGTATTTCTTCTCGCTTCTCTCAGTAGCCGCATCAGCTGAGATTGCAACACAACACGCTAAGCCACCTTCGTATGAGACGGTGACAAGAGCAATAGTACATGCCAACCGGACGAACTGGAATTTGGGCCTTGTTGGCGCTTGCCAAACTCGGTGGGGTCCATCGACACTTCCAGGACGTACTTGCTATGTATCATAGCTCTGCAAGTGAACAACAAGCACGGTGATCGTCGACCGGTCCACCATGCACGGTTCAAAATCGTCTTGGTGACTGCTTTCCTATGATATTTTCCGGTACTTGAACTAACAACGGTCAACTAGCCCGAGGCTCTCCGCAGGAGTAAGAGTCACTGACCACTCTGTGGAGGCCTAAAGCACAAGTCAGTAATCATGTTTTGTAATATCCGCCCACCTCGATCCTGTTAGAAATGCGACTCGTGTACTCCAGCAGACTCCAGCTGGCTCTAGCTCAAAGGTTCCGGAGCCGGTTACTCATGAGATATCAGTTGATAAAGAAAATTGGAGAAAAAATACCATTTTATTATTCCACTCCGGGTGTGCCTTGAACATGAACTTCGGATTAATTTGGTGGCCAATAACGTCGTCGACAACGACAGATATTTTTCTTCGGCTATCTCTTGTAATCATATGTTCATTCCGCCTCCCCTTTTTTAATGAAAGCGAAGAACTTGAAAGAGAAGCTTGGCTGTTTTCGGTTCAAAGATACTTACCCGAATGTTTTCTCGATCGATATGTCTGAAATGAGTGAGTGTAAGTACAAGAACAGACAAGAACAAGAATTTTTACAGCTTTTTATTTTTTTAATTTAATTTGGATAGTAGACCCGATGCCGATGTCAAATGAGGGTAGCAACAGACGGCGGTTGCTAGGGCAGAGGATGAGGTACCGGAGTGGAGAGGCTGAAGGTAAGTGGCAAATTGGATTACATACACCATTTCTTGTCACCTCTAATCATTTCAGTCCTTTCTTTCTTTCTCCTTCTCCTCAACATTTCTATCCTCTATTATATCCGTCTTCAATGGCGGACACGCTCAAGGCCTACATAGGTCTTTCTTCGTCTACCCCGAGATCGCAGGTTCATGGTGTTCTGCACTCGATTATCTCTGGTAGGATTGTGCTAACGTTGAGTTGATTCACCGGTCTAACGCCAGCGATCTTTTAGCTATTCCATTCACGTTTGATCAGTCCTCTCGCGCCGAACTCATTAGGCTTATTCTGAAAGATCTCAAGAATGCTGGCTCCAAGTCTAGATTATCGAGTAAAGGTGACTCGTCGTGTCATATTGCTTGGATTCAACACCTAATCGTTTTATTTTTTTGCTTTTTGTTCTTCATTAGACGCGGCACCGGCGCTTCTTGCTGTAAAGACTTTGGGAAAAGTTCCGACTGGATCTGAACAGCTCGCAACAGCTTCCACTTTGTCGACTCTTTTATCGCTTGCGAATACCTTCAAAGATGACTCGGACGCTTCGTCTGAAGCTCTGCGATGCATAGCCAATACAATGTTATTGTTTGACCACGCCAGGTCAACTTTCATCTCCAAGGAAGTCGGTGGAGGCGATATCTGTGTATCGATGCTGGACGTGAGTTGAGATCATCTTTCGCTTGAGATATCATCTACTAAAGTGGTGTCCGTCCCTTGTAGAAAGCAACAAACCCAGATCAGATCTTCATTTTGTCGCGTATTCTCTTCCTTGCCACCGCCTCTCCTTCGGCATATGTTCAGTCCCTCGTCGAGGAGAAGAGGCATGGTCGAACGATTATCGATATCATAGGTGCAAAGTTGGATATCACCATGGTTTGCATACTTTCTGGAGCTAAGCAAGCGAGAGACGCGATGTCGGATCTTCTCAAGTTTACTTTCAATCTCTTGCTACATTATCCAAAGGTAAGGGCTCGCTTGTGGATTGGTTTTCCCTGAGCTTACCGTTTATCGTAGATGGTCGATTGCGAGCCACAATCTTCTGCACAGGGGGAGGAATCAAAAGTCATAGGAGACTACTGGAGTCCAAAGCTTGATGGGTTCGTAAATCCTTCTCGTATCATATTTTTACCTGATGCTCATTCACCCAACAGCCTCCTACCTCCATTACTGCGAATTTATCACTCTCTCCCTCCAACCTTCCCCGCTCCCCTTGTCTCTCCATTAACTCATATCATCCACGCTCTCATAACCATCCCAATAACACCTTCACTCCGTCCCATATGGTTCGGAACAGTACCGTCAGTCGCAAGTCGAACCTCAACCTCAGGCTCTTCACGGGCATCCTCATCTAGTCCCAGATCCTTGCCATATAATATCCAGCCTCCAACTACAAATAGCTCTAATAATAATAGTAATAATTCGCCCATGACAAGTAGCCCGACAAATGCTTCTCCTGATTCTTCTGGCCCTGAAGTCCAACGTTCCACGACACCCCCGAAACCAAGTACATTTGACCGCGCATTATCCGTTCTATCCGCAGGACGTAAATCTCTTTCGTTATCACGTTCACCCTCTCCTCAACCTCCTTCTCCATCACATGATCCTCTCCTACGCACGCACGATCTTCTGGAAATAACCTTCGCATTTTACTTCCCTTCTAATACCTCACCCGACTCCACCGAGCTTCGAGAGTCTTTTAAGAAGGATTTAGCGGCGACTGGTATGCCGCTTGATACTACGCTTGATGATATACTCTCGCCTTTGGTTGTGTTATGTACGAGGCTTTGTCTGGCGGATGAGGGATGTAGAATGCGCACTAGAGAGTGGATTGTACCCTCTGATTTGGACCGCTCGAATCCGTTGGATGAGAGGTCTGATTTTTTGGGCAGGTGCTTGAGGTTGCTTGGGAGTGTGTATCATTCTAGGCTGAAGGATTCTGTTGGAGAGATGCTGTATGCGATGTCGGATTCCGATCGTGAGTTCTTTTTACGCCTTCGTGTCTTGTCGTTTACTGAACGTTATTGTTCTTCGTAGCTTCCCTGCTCTCAAGTTTAGTAGGATATGGTCACGTCGCCGGATTCCTCTTCAACAAAGGTGTCCTCTCCGCACCTCCACCACCACAAACTTCTTCTTCATCATCATCATCCTCCGCACCTGGCCCATCGACCCCAGGCGAACAGCGAGAGATTAATCCTATAACAGGGACATACGCACCTCCTCCAGGTAGCACTAAATCTCCTGCTGACGAGCTTACGGAAGAAGAGAAGGAGCAGGAGATGGAGAAGTTATTTGTACTTTTTGATAGGTTGGAGAGGACGGGGGCGTTACCTGCTGCTCAGAATCCCATGAGGCAGGTGATACAAAAGTCGATGGGTGGTGGGTGATGCAGTGGGATGGGGTGGGATGGGACAGGGGGCAGTGTGGAAGATGACTTGAAGCGTGGAGGACTGCGGTTGAGGGGGAGTGATATGGTGAGGTTGACGGGTAAATCATGCGATGAATGAAACTGACGGCCCACGACGAACGGAACGATCCCGGCGACGACGACGACGACTGGGCGACAAGAGATCCCCCCATGTCCCCTTTTTTTCTTTTCCTATTGCATTCATATATGACGCTAACGAAGATGAAAAATCTCGTCAAAGAACCTCGAAGAAAACGTCAAGTACGTACATAAATTAGTATCTTTCCTCTTTTTCTAAAGTTGTTGTGATTTTTACCCACCCTTCAAATCTCATCGATACTATTCCACAACCACAACTCCTTTATGCGCATATACTTCGTTTAATGAACCTTTCCACAGTTTGTGTTCTGCTGAATACCCTACTCGTGTACTTACCCAGGGTCCTTTTTTAATTATTACCCCCCTTCGTAATTTTCATTCGTTGTTTTATTTTTTTTATCAATCAATTTGAAGCACTATGGTTCAGTGTTCACTGTGTTTGCATAGCTACACGTATACATACATGTCTACCCACAATACAGCAAATCTTCCTCGTTTCTTGTGTTGTAGCCTTGGGGTTGGATCTCAATTTGCACGGAGCAACAAGGATTGGGGCGGTCTGACCCCACCGCTATGAGCTCACGAGTATCTTTTACTTCCAACTTCATAGCGCGCCACGCTAAGGCTCTCGTTGCCATTGTCAATCTCTCGCGTTGCTAAGTTGAAGCTTCTTCGTTATCTCTTCAACTAACGGCTCGCCTTTAGCGCATCCTGGACTGCATTTTACCAGGCCACCAAGGTACATCTACTCCTAAGTGACTCTCAAACTTGAGGGATCACTGCTATGTACGTGGCCACCGTTTGCCTATTTACAATTACTCAAGTCATTCTTTGATTGTAGAAGAGGCAAAAGTACGCGGGCGACGGGAACGGAACCTTGGCGGAACCCATCCGCTCAGTGTAGAATAGTTTTCGCCTGGCCTCCAGTCTCTTCCAGTATACTCGCCCAGAACCTGAACAACGCGGCGTCCGCCCTGATGCGCTTCGTGACTTGTCCAGGAATCGTCTGATTGCATAGTATTCAACGGTCAAAGAGAGATATAGCGATACAAACAGCCGGCCGGCGACGACTCGACGAGAAAGTAGATTCAAAGTCCGCCGGCATTTCCCTTACCTAACAGCCTTCAGGCCACGAGACTGCGCTAGCGCTGGACCCCGGTGAATGTCTGTTCTCACAAGATCTCACCTGCAGGTCATGATGGCAATCGCATATAATCCTATGACTGACTTGAGTTCCACGAGAAACAACCGCTTCTCCTCCAACTTTCATCTCAACGTAGCTCTGAGTAGCAGGCGCTATGTACTTGACTGTACCGATCCTACTTCTTTCTGTCTTGGTACTGTATGTCGGAAAACGGGTTTTGGAGCGGAAGATTGACACAGCTCGGGGCGCACTTCCACCCGGACCTCCTGGTCATTGGTTATTTGGAACCAAAATTCCAACTGAAAGGTCAGTATCTTTCAGCTTCCTATTATCAAGCTCGTAGACCGTTGAATTTGGTGAGTAGTTCCTACAGGGCATTTGATAAATGGATAAAGCAATATGGACCGGTCATTTCTTTTCGACAAGGTCCGTTCAAGACTGTTGTCATCATCGGGAGATATGAAGTACGTGTTGAATCATTTCTCGCTCATTAAGTTGATCAACTCTGAGATGTTGTTCGATAGGCGGCCTTGGAGATCATGGAGAAGGAAGGGGCTTCGCTTGCAGATAGACCCGTTTCTATCTCTGCGGGAGAGACATTATCCGGCGGGATGAGGATTTTGCTCGTTCCCAGCAGCGCTAGACTCAAGCGACTAAGGAAGTAAGATACTTCTTCTATAACTGTTGCTTTCATTGAAATCTTAGTGTGCGTGCAGAGCGCTCCATGCAAACCTTCAAGCGAAGATCGCTCGAACTTACGAACCAATACAAGAATCGAACTCCAAGAACGTCGTGCTAGATATTTTATCAGACCCCACTCGGCATCAGGAACACGCCAAGCGGTGAGTATTTACCAGTTAAATATACCAAACTGAATCATAGTTATAATTATGTCTAGGTACGCAGCAAGCGTGATCATGACGCTCACTTACGGGAAGACCACAACTACTTCATACTCTGACCCCGAAGTGCAGAGTGTTAATAAGTGTCTCGCCCGCTTAGGAGTAGCAGTACGGCCAGGAGCATATCTCGTTGATGCATTTCCAGTTCTGCGATACGTTCCGGGATATCTTTCGCAACTGAAGAGATACCACCAAGATGAATTGTCTTTATTCCGATCGCAGCTGGAGGCAGTTCGCTCAAAGATGGTACTTCCTTCGATCTTTCAGATACACATGAGCTGAGGATTTAACCCTTAGGTGGCCGGAGAGCACGTTGAACCGTGCTTTGCCAGATATCTCATTGAAAATCAGGCCGAGTACGAACTGTCCAATGACGAGGCTGCTTACCTTGCTGGATCTATGTTCGGCGCTGGTTCGGATACTGTAAGCTTAATACTCTTCTCCTTCTGCCCTAGTCACACATTCATTTTACGTCTATTCTAGACTGCAGCAGCTATCATGTTCGTGATCATGGCTGCGGCATGCTTCCCCAAAGCCCAAGCGAAGGTTCAAGAGGAGTTAGACGCGGTCATTGGGAAAGATAGGCGTCAGTGATTGAGATGGTATTCCTCCTTTGCACGGACTTATTGCTTTAATTACCAGACCCTTCATTTGCTGATGAAGAGATGTTGACGCAAACTATGGCATACGTACTTGAAACGTACCGGTGGTAAGTATGCATCTACGTGGGTGTACCTCCTTCATTTGTTGCTAATGGCGATGTTCTCCATAGGCGTCCCGTCAGCGCTGGCGGTAAGCAGAACTTAACAGCGCGTCACAACGACAGCTTTCTTACTCGATCAATGCTATAGGTTTTGCCCACAGGGCCACTAAAGACGTAATTTGGGTAGATATGTTCAAATTCCTCGCTTTCTTCTGAGATTCTGACTACTTAATTCACAAGCGCAAGTACGTGATCCCTGCTGGCGCGACAGTTATTGGGAATCACTGGCAAGTCAAAAGGCTATGCAAAGGCAAAGAACATCTTTACTTATGACGACTTGCATTCAGGTCCATATTCCGTGATCCCGATGTTTTTCCTGATCCGGAAACTTTCAACCCTCAGCGTTGGATTGGGCCAGACGGAAAGATCAGGGAAGACCTCAGGAGTTTCAATTTCGGCTTTGGACGCAGGTGAGTACTCTTCAAAAGATGAATTCTACCATGATTGATTATTGTGAACAGAGTCTGTCCCGGAAACCAAGTTGCTAATCGGTGGGTACCTTCATCCTGAAACTCGACTCATTTTACTGACCATAGTGACTCGGATCAGCTCTGTGTTCATCAATACCGCTATGATACTCTGGGCATTCCGAGTTTCTCAAGACCCATCGTCGCCTATCGACACGCTGGCACTTACGAATACAGCAAACGTACATCCATTACCATTCAAAGTCAATTTCGAACCTCGAATGGATCTGGGGAGATTGAAAAAGTTACTACAAGAGTGAATGAGGTTTGGTTTGTTATTTGCCGATATAAAGATCTGTACACTACTTTACGAGCACGGAAGTTTGTATCACAATCCCAAGTGAAAAAGAGGGGCAAACTATCAGTATACCGCCCACTGTATCCCATGGGCTTTCCTCCAGCTGTTCTTTCTGGCGATGTTCAGGATCCAGTCCGAACATTTAAGTGTTTTATGCCGTTGGCGTGGTATGTTGTGCAAACTGAGCTGCTTGTATTTCAAAAAAATTCAATGCTAATAGCTCACAACGAGATTTTTTACCGTTGGATTTAATTGTGTACCAGAGATTGTTGGTATTCGTACAAAACTATACAAGGACAAGATCATTACAGAATGAACAGGCAGTTTGTGAGGGATGCATAGTTGATCCCCTTAATCCCACACCCAACTCCTCTGAGCAGCATCGATCTGTTGAAGAAGGTCAAGGATGATAGGATGGTGAACTTGATTCGTCTCAGCACGAGGTTTACTTGGAAGTGCGGTGGGGAGCTTTGGCCTCAGTGCAAGTGCTTTCGTGTGCATTCGACGAGTCTTGAAAGTAGTCTGTTGGGAGTATTTTGGTATGGGTAGAAGGTGGGAGGATGTCGTGACGGTTTTTTCACGGGTCGAGGTGGGCGTTGGTCGGGGCTCCCAGAAGTCTTGCGGGGACAGTGAAGGTAGGGAGATGCGGGTGTGAGGAGGAGTTAGAGAGGAGCAGGAAGTTGCCAGAGAAATAGAGGAGGAAGGGTGTCGAGAGTAGATGCCCAGAATCGAGTCAAGTGAGTCTGAGGTAGGTACGGCACCAGCTGTGGACTTGGAAGGAGTTGATGCGGTAGAAATGTCAAAAAGATTCTCTTTCGTTGATGGAAACGAACCGACGTAGAGACTTTGTGTGTAGATTGCGTGTCGTTTTAGGTTGCGGTTGAACGTAAAAGAGTCGTCTGAGCATTGTTCTTCGATGGGTGGTAGTTTGAAATTGTTAGATCTTCTGGTCTCTTTGAGGTCGGCAGTTTGAGGTAAGAGAACATCGACAGACTGAGATGTAGTATGTCTCGTAAGGCGTTTCGTAGCCTTTGGCTTTGTTGGCGAGGACAGCTTGGACGTAGGCGAAGCAGGCAGTGTGTTGAGGTTGACATTCTCGCGTTTGGTGGCGCTACTCGTCGTGTTTCCCTTTGACCTCATCTCCTTCAACGACTTGAGCTCGAATAAATGAGGACTCTTTTCTCGTATCGCCACTTGCGTTTTCATCCTTTGTCCCTGCGCGTCCATTGTCGCCGTAGATGGTAGGAAAGAGAGAAATGTTGTGGTGGCACAGCCACAGCATGCATTCTACACCTCGACCAGCACCAGCGCCAGATTCGCCTCGGTCTTCGCAGAGTCCTGTACCGCCCGGTTTGCAGGGTGATCTCGAGCTTGAGCTATTAGGGCTTGCCAATGCGCTCTATAATCTAGGAACTACAGTGATCAATGATTCGACGAAGGAGAGGGATAAGCCTGGAGGTGGAAAGCAGGTTGGGATGAGAGTGTAAGTCTACGTGTTGTCTACTTTATTGGAATAGCTGCACAAATTTCATGTAGGAACCAAGTTGTCAAACATCTTTCAGATATAGATGAGATGGCGTTCAATACACGTACGATGATCCCAATGCAGATTCTGAGCGATATAGACAATGCGAAGAACCCTATGCAGCTTACTAAAGAAAGGCTTGAAAGGACCGCGACCGAGAATCAATTCATGAATGGAAAAATCAAGGCTGTTGAGGTGAACTCCTTTCATTTTGCGGGTGTCTTTTTAGGCTGATGTGGAGGGTGAGTAGTCATATCGGGAGGTCTTGAACGAAGCGCTCTGTAAGAATTTTCCAGAGCTGGAGGGGTATCTCAGACCTTCGGCTGACACTGGCAATGGAGAATCAGCTGTGGATGCGACAGCGGCGTCAGAGATGTTGAGCCCTCCGCTCCTGCCGACAATAGTCCCTACTCCCGCGATCGCGGCAGGTGGAGAGGCCGTTCAGGTCCAGCCTAGTTTGAATGGGCATGGGCATTAGATTGAGGCAAGGGGTGAGTATATCGCTATGTAAGGTGATGTGTTATGCTATCCATCTGTTGACGCTACTTTTATCCCAGGTTCAAGTTCGTTCAAAATTCGAAGCTCGATTCTTCAAGTTCCGACCCTCCATCCTCCACACTTGCAATTCCTCCCTCGTATAACTTAATACCTCTGCCTCCGTTAGCGAACACGAACACGCCTACGCATTCCCTGTCTGCTTGCGATTTGCATGTTGGCATGGCTCACTATAGGGACCGCTTGAACTATATTGAGGCTCCTTCCCTTCGTCTCGAACCACAGTTTTTACGCCCCCTCCCTCTCAATATTCCCTCCTTTGCATTACCGCCTTGGTCTGAATTCATACGTCAGCCGCCTCATTTGTCTACCCTTAATGTAGACGGCCGACGTATGTAGCGTGAAATCAATCTCAGTGGGAAGAGGTACACAATTCGCATAAGTTCCTCCCTTTCCCCTATTTCGCCTCCCCTCCTATGCTCAGACCACCTTCGTCGATCGCGACATTCACATGTCAACTGCGTTCCACATTGCTTGCCTACTTGTGCTCGCGATAGACCTTGTTAACACCGTCCACTTCGCCATTTTCCGTAAGAGACGCAGAGGGGAAGGAATGAGGGAATGTAGTGATGTTGGACCTGTAGCTGGAATGGAAGGGAAGCTTACTGGGTTGCGCAACTTCATTGCATATTAATATCTATATAGCTTGTCGGAGTCACTGGCCTAAATATTTCTGTATAAATCTCAAAAACAAAATCACATATGTATGAGGTATGTACAGGGATATCAAAACAGAGGTTCCTTTTAATTGTATACAAACATCTCATCATTAAGATAGAGTATCTAATGGTTTTTTGAGAGGTTACTTACTTAGATATACTTGCAGTTTCACTGATGTTGGACTTGACTATCACTACAACAACTTTCCATGCCATATACAGCGGGCTGTCTTTGCACAACAACTGAGACATGCTGTCTGACTCAGAAAACCACTGACAATTCATATGAGAGGCAGATGCAGATACAGAGAGGATTCTGAAGGAAACCATGCCGAGGAACCATCTGGTAAGGGTCTTACTTCACTGGCTTCTGAAGCAAATTTTAATGCAGGTCTTATCCTAAAGATTCATATACATTGCTTTACTGATTCACCTGATTTTGGTCAGTGGCTACTTAATCATTCCCCTAATTTATACATAGGCACTACTGGCTGATTACTAGTGAGGTTCCACCTTATCTACCTCTTATCCTGTGTTCACCCTTTTGCAGGTGTGATAACATTCTCAATGAACCTTGATACACTTACTATAGTTTGCCATCTCCACCACATTTTTGTATCCTTCTTGAAACCAATGCTCTGTACATGGTCCCAGTGAATATTTACCCTTCTTTATTATCAGTGAAGGGAAGATTACCACTGAGCCACACTGCCATGATTCCATGGATGGCTGACTTTGTCACTGATATAGTTAATAATGACTTAGATTGCATTGCATAGACTAGACAACCAGCAGATTCAAATTGGGTCATGAATACTACTAGAGAGAATGCAAGGAGGGTGTATGGGGTTTAGCATGTAGTAAAGCTTCTCTTGTTTAACACACTACTAAATATAGATGTACATTGAGAGAAAACAAACATATTGAACTGACACTGTGGTGGATTATAGTGAACTTTGCCAATATAGATACTAGGAAGAGAAGATGGTAGAAGGTAAACCTACTACAATGGTTACAGTAAACAATGGTACTAGGAGGAGAGGGCAACAAGTAGAAAGAACAGCTAGAAGGGGTTGGAGTTTGACTAAGTGGTTTGTCATTGTAGGCCAGGAGGAGTTCTATGATGGCATGTGTGTGACATTGAATGGCAGCATCAAAAGTAGATCCATAATGACCACCACAAGTATGAACATCTGCACCTGAGGAAGGGAGGAGCCTGAAAACTGCTTCCTTTGTTGATATAACAACAGCTCAAGGAGTATTTCCATAGCAACCACCCTGGGCATTCACATCTGCACATGAGAAGAAGCTACATAACTGCCCTCTTTCTAGACTTTGTAGCAGCCTGGAGAATATTTCTATAGTAACTACCCTGGGCATTCACATCTGCACCTGAGGAGAGAAGGAGCTCCACAACTCTCTCATTTCTAGTGTGAGCAGCAGCCTGGAGAGCATTTCCATAGTGACCACCYTGGGCATTYACATCTGCACCTGAGGAGAGAAGRMRCTTSACAACTSYCTCATTTCYAGASYRARCAGCAGCATAGAGAGCAYTTCCAT
>RCHF01002147.1:0-24732 GCA_003987895.1 Neonothopanus nambi | reverse complement strand
ATCTTTTTCATGAAACTTTTCACCGAATTGAACTTCTCTTGCGATCTACTCGACCGGTCCACTCTAATGTCTTGAGCGACGGAAAACTCCGGCGCTTCGCGAACGATTACACTGAGATGGAAGAGAGGCGCCTGGAAGATAATCTTGATTCTGTCAAGTATGATATTGATACGGCGGCGACCGTTGCTCTCATCACAGGTCCTGGGCGCATTGAACGAGTAGGTATCGTCTTGATTCATGTTTGATAATTCCGTTCTGAATGCGACCCCATGTATGCAGTTCATCTTCCCTCTTCTTTATCTGATATTGAAGAGGCATCTCAAGGTATTTTACCTGGCTCAAACGCATGTACTTGATGCCGAAGAATTTCTTGGAATGAGCGCGACACTTCAAAGTTTGTTTAATGCTTTGGACGACCGTATTGAGGGGCTGGGGTGTAAGTGTCCTTTCTTTGAGGAGAGAGCATCGCGTATTAATCCCTAGATTAGCGATCTTTAGGCAGACAACCTCTGACGTGAGGGAAAAGCTTGAAAACTTTTCGTTTGGTTTGGTAAGCACTCACTACGAAATACATTTGACTACATGATGCTAATGCCCCATCCAGCTGCAACTCTCGTACGGCGATCATCCACGAGTTCCTAAAGATAGTACACTTCTCCCATGGTCTGACCGCGATGACGAAGAAGAGGAAGACATAGACGAGTCTCAAATACCTCTCGACATTCTGAGATATGGAATCAAGGACACCCTAGAATCAAGAGTGTACAAATATTCTGATACCGCCTTCACACCGAGTAACAACTCTTCTGAGCGGTGTTTTCACCCCTTGCAAGGCTATTGGGCTGGTCATCTTTGGGTTCAAGATTGGGAAGAGCTTTACTCGTCTGAGGGCTTGTTCCAAATTCAAATCAATGATTTTGACCCTGCCACGGGCAAGTTCTCTGGAGTGGCAGAGACGTATCTAGGAGCAATGACTGTCACTGGATCCATTGCAGAGAATAATGTCTTGAGCTTGACATTCGTCTATGAAGATCATTATCGTGTCGTGTGTGAAGGCAGATTTGATCCTGACACCGACATCATGTCCGGGTCTTTCGCTGACGAAGGGTACGATAGTGATTCGGATGATGATGATGATGATGATGATGATAGCGAGTCTGAGGCTGGAAACGAAAGAAGCAATTCGAAGAATAAGGAACTGGAAGAGGATAAGGACGATGGACTGGAGGTTGCCAGCGAGTCGGGAAATAATGGTGGTGAAGGGAATATCAAATTGGGAAGCGAAGACGGTGAGGCGGAGGAGGTAGACAATGAAAATGGTGCCAATGAAGGTGGTGAATCGGGAACCGCAAGCGAGGTTGGCGGTAACGAGGGCGATCCTTTAGAGGTAAGTGACTTTCATTTATCTACAGGAAATCTCCTTGATATAATTTCGAACTTGAAGGGGAGTGAAAATGAACCAAAAAAGAAATCCAACAAGGAAGTTCGGACCTTCCTATTCAATCGAACACCTGCATTTGCCTGGAGATATCATACACCGTCCGGGACATTGAGTACATCACGAGAAAGATGGAAATTCGCTTGCGCTGCTATTTTGGAACAAGTGCGATGTAGGATGTTCTCCTGGACATATCTGAAGGAAAGAGGTGCAGAAAGACGGCGGTTCCTGGAACTGTCAATGCGCCGCGAGGTTGATAGGAAAGACTACTCACCTTCTGATCCTCTATCTGATGACGAGGGCAAGGAGCTGAGAGTGCTTCAGGCGAAGATTCATCCTACGGACGCTCGTTTTTATCAGTCCGCCATCGACCCTATGATTGAGTCTTCGTACACATGGCATCTGTAAGTGGCCCTCGTTTTCCGTATACAATTTCTCTGATATCCGTCTAATGTCATAGTGGCTACGAATGCGATTCTTGCGATTGCGAAATCATCAAGAGCCGATTCATATGCCTGACGTGTATCTCTGATGACTTTTCGGACACAATTGACCTATGTCTCAGCTGTCGAGACACCACTTGTTCAAGAGATAACTTCAATCACCAGCTTTCACACCCACTTCTCAAAGTTGACGAAGTCATATTGGATGGCGAGCTGGCTTATGCTGTTCCTGAAGCTCGAGTTGTATCGAACCGTGTCAAGGCTCTCTTGAAATCCATGGGGTCGCTTCTGAACCGCATCGAGTCCGACAACAAGCGTGATCGGTCGGAGAAAACTAAGCATACCGAGGCGTTATGTTGCTGCTGCAGGAAGGCGGTTTCTGCGCCATGTTGGGCTTGTCTATACTGCTGTACGTTGATAATCATTATTTGGTGATTAATACTAAATCACTATGATATCCTCTAGCCCCGGACTCCTACATTTGTGATGAATGTGAATCAAAGAGGGTTCCCGCTCTTTCAGATGGTCCAGCTCCGTGGCACGAGCTCAAAGATCATCTCATCAGAATTCATGATAATGAAGAAATTCCGGAAGCACCAACCACAGAAAGCAGGCTTGTGCAGCTGGAAACGAAATTGGCCGGGGTCGAAGTACGTTTTCAGGCCTTGGAGGATAGGGTTGAGGCTCGATTCACGGCTTTGGAGGGTATGCTACAAGAAATTCTGGCCTCGATAAAACCTGCATCGAAGAGAGAATGAACAAGTTTGGACCGAAGTCAGGGTTCGGCCAGGAGTGTTTGTCTTACACTTGAAATGATATTTAACTTATGGGATACCAAATCATAGTCTATACGTTAGTCTGAAGGTATATGGTACATGCAAGCTCAACAATCAAATGACGCACTACTAGCCTAGTTCAACCTGTGAGTAACGCGATCAGACTCAAAGCGGTGGAGCGCTCAACCAAAACAAGACCATGTAATAAAAGTTTTTTTAATACACACTCCACTACCATCGTCCTTACCCCGTCCGAGGTTTCTTAGACGAGAGAAAGACATCCTGTGTATTCTTTCGTTTCACCAAGTTGAAGGGAGCATCTTGATATGGAGGGATGATCAACGCGTGCGATATCGTCTGCAGGCCAATCCTCTGAGTTGACAGCCTGGTCGAATCGCTGTACCAGCCACAACGGGTTGATACTGCAGACGCAGCATATATTTTGTGGTGCTCTCCTTTTCCCGCATCCGTTTGCGCTTCTCTTCCGACGCGTCGCGTCACTCATCGTGCCACTCGTCTTGCTCCTGTTGGGACGGAATGTCTTCACCGTAACGGACCACGAAGACCTGTTCTAGCTCGCATACTAGCGCGCGGAATGCATTCGACGGAAGTCGTGCCCGGCGCGCCATATATTTCTTCGTCATGTATGATCGTTTATTATCACCTCCGACAACGCTTTCGGGATCCGCTTCGGGATCAGTGGGTTTCGGAGGAGTATAAGCTTGGTCGTAGACAGAATGCAGAGTCGCACTCAGGCTAGAAGGGCTTACTCCATGCTTAGTGTACCGAAGCGTCATCCAGCTTAGAACATGGAAGAAACTTTCAAGGTCATCCTCTAGTGCAGGAGCGAGTTCTGCATCAGGGTCAGGGTCCAGTAGCCGAACTGAGATAAATTGCCATGTACCCTAGGTAAAATGAGTAAGTATTATCAAGACAGAGTGTTAAAGTACGGCCCACCGTGCGCTCAGGTTGTCTGGCTATCTTCCCAAGCAAATGACACGGCTTTGAGAGGTCCCAGTCAATTAAGAACCCACCACCATTGTGACCAATTAGAATATTGCCGTTTCCACTCGGCTGGATTCAAAACTCGCGCGACGCTGTTGTCACTGTACACGTGCGACAACCGAATATGTGGAAAGGTGAAGAGCCTTGTGAGAAAGCGGAAGGGTTAAAGGATGCGGAAATCGGTGATGACGTTGATGTGTGAAGGTCAGGGGGTGTTGAAGAAGCTGACTCGGATGAGAAAGAGGATGGAGAGGATCCAGACCGTCTCACGTCCGGAGCCTCTGAGTGCACTGTCATTTTGTGCGTTGAGATCGAGAACGAAGGCGAACTAGTAGAGTACCACGGCCTCGCCGAAGCGCCCCCGCGCCTCCAACGCTGAGCCCCGCCCGTGCTTAGTCATCATCTCAACGGTTAAAAATCGGCAATTTTTGTTGTCTTCCCGTCTACCACCTTAGCGCACTGCGCAGAGGACATGCCTATGGCTTTCGTAGTCACCTTGCCGTTGCCTAGAACCTTAATAGATGTCTATCATCCTCTAGGCAGATATAAATGGCTTTGATTCAAGACGTTGAGGAATCAGCTCGATACAAGAAACAGAAGAACTTGAAGTCCTGAAGATGACTGCGGATCCCGTGTTGATTGTAGGTGAAGCGGGACTTGTAAAATGACTTTATAGACTGACTTTGCTACTGTCAGGCTGGGGCTGGACCGACAGGTACGTTCAGCTCTGACCAACGTTGGCCGAAGGAGATTTGACAATTCGTTTTGTTCACCAGGCTTGACCCTCGCTTTGACGCTACTAAGAAACGATGTACCTGTTCGAATTATTCAGAAAGACACAAGCTATGGTGTTGGTATGCGAGGTCCGGGGGTTCAGGTGAGTATTGATGAATGCATAGAACGTTTTCTGTTGCCTAACCACGACGTGCCCAGCCTCGTACTCTGGAGATGTACAAATTTTTGGGTATCCTTGACGAAGTAATGGAAGAATCTTGCCCGTCTCAAGCGATTCAACAGTACACTTCCCCGGAGGATGGGAAACCACCAAAGAGAATTGAAATGTCAGGTGTAACGGAGAGCACACCTGACTGTCCTTACGTGGGTTTTTTGTTCTGATGGTGCCGAGCTATCGTGTCCACCATCAATATCATTCTGTCCAAACTAATTTGCTCTGTTCAGATCAACGCCCGGATTCTACCGCAAGACCATCACGAAGCCATACTGCGCTCACATTTGCAAAAAGAATACGGATGTAAAGTCGAGCTTGGAACGAGGCTCGAATCGTTCGAGCAGTATACGGACCATGTTATTGCATGTATAGTCAAGACGGCTGAGGACGGTCGTGAAGTGACTGAAGAAGCGCGAGTGGCGTGGTTGATTGGAGCTGACGGTGCGCATAGCGTTGTTCGCAAGGGGCTTGGATGCACGTTCTTGGGAGAGAGTCCGCCGCAGGTGGCGTTTGTGACAGGTGATATTCATCTAAAGAATGGATGGGGTCATGAGGTGGGTTTTGTTTCAATGTTTCCTTCCTTATAGGTAGCACGTTAGGAGGTCGCTTACCTCGATTGTTGCTTTCAGTATTGCCGTGCGTGGGGAGATATCGGTGGCAGCAAAACGTATGTTGATCCCTTGCTCAGCAAGACGAATAGAAATCATTGATCAGAGCCGCAGTGTTGTGCTACGTCCTTTTCCAAAGGAAGGCGATACCCGCCATCAGTTTTTCGTCGGCGGCCCTGCAGTTGATACGGTACAAATATCAACGAGCCGTGAAACTCTCATCCAGGCAATATTCGAAATTACGGGCAGAGATGATTTTGACTTTGGAGAGCTGGTTTGGATGGGTGTTTGGAAGTTAGTGCTCTGCAAAACATGAATGTCGAACTCATTTGAATTGTGGCTTTCAATCTAGACCGAACATTCGTATGGTGAATACGTTTGGTATAGGAAGGGTGTTCATTGCGGGTGGTGGGTAGATTAATCTACTAGCAGCGAGTCACTGATACATTCGTAAATCTTTCTTAGATGCCGCCCACGTTCATAGCCCTACTGGTGGACAGGTGAGTCGCTTAAGCCTTAGCTAGACTGTTGCACGTGGATTGTGATGATGATTCTCGAATAGGGACTGAATTCAGGAGTTCAAGACTCTGTAAGTATTAACCATTACCTTTAGCACATATACATACTCATTCATCAATTTCTCTAGTTCAACCTCGCATGGAAACTATCCCTCATATACAAAGGTCTAGCTCCTCAAACCATTCTAGAGACATACTCCCACGAACGCTTACCCGTTATCGCTTCGATGTTGGACAAGACAACGCTGCTATTTAACCAGTTATTCAAGTCGACTAGCAGGAAAGCAGGCCAGGAGCTTCCGTGGGCTCGTGGGAACGAGCTGAAGCAATTTGGGATCAATTACCGAGGGAGCAGGATTGTGGTAGATGAGAAACAACCTCCTGCAGAGATTTTAGATGCGTATAGGAAGGGTCTCGGTGAGCCTATCAGAGCTGGTGATAGAGCGCCGGATGCGCCTGGATTGGTACGCATTCAGGTGTCTGCGACCCCAGGCGGTGAACTTGAAGCCGTGTCGAGCCTCTTTGACATCTTCAAGCTCACATACCATACTGTGCTCATCTTCGTTCCGGAGTTGAGTGATATCGCGACTACCCGTGTCCAGAGTCTGCTGGAGACGCTTTCTTTCTATCCTCAGGGAACCGTGAAAAGCGCCATCATCTTTTCCGCTGCGGCTTCCGGTAATGCTCCGATCGTTTCGACCTCAGACTCGGTCGCGGATTTCTCGTTCGTGGATCGTGATGGGTATGCGTACCGACATTATGGCGTGAACGCCGATGAGATGTGTACGTTCGTTGTGCGTCCTGATGGGTATGTTGGTGCTCTATTGGGTGCGGAAGGGTCTGAGGGGATCAAGACGTACTTTAAAGGTATTTTTATTCAATGATACGTTGACTTCGGCGCTGTAGAATTGCATTATAATCACGGAAAAACAACTGTAGTACCCTCAACTTTGTACACACCCTGCTCATAATTAAATATATTCCTCAGAGATTGAAACAGTACTATTTAATCCTGACTCGGTGAAAGCTACCAGAGTCTCTTCATCAATTGAACTTGCTTCTGAATCTGCGTATACTTCGTCCGAAGCTGTCAGCGCGAAGTAGTTGGCTAATCCGCATATGGCCACGTGGCGATGGTCTGGCGATGGCCACGGGTGGTGGTAAGCTTTGTCGCGACCTACATCCAACGTACGCTCGACAACGCCGTGCCATACCTTACTTGACCCCTCTAGATGACATCGGAGGCTATTGCTTAGTAGATCCGGTCCACTAAATCACAATTCCTGATAGGTTTTCTCTCCGAGTCAGTTCAATGTTTCCGTTGAAATCTACTCTTCCCAGTTCAAGTTGAGCGAGGCTGGCACGAGAAAGCTGGCGGATACACCATTTCAAACTTCTATAGTCAATGTATAGTTGCTTTTGGACCCGGCTCCGAGTCATGCAACCATACAGTATACCTATGTAAAAGGTGCGGAGTCCTGTATTCACTTCAATATCCGAGCTCAAATCAGTGCTGCGACAGACTGCAGGGAACCCACTTTGAATACTGAACGCTTGGAACTTACAAAATCAAGTAAATCTGCCACTGCGCCGTACAAGCTGTCAGTCTCAATTCAATTATAAAGACGGTGTCTTTCGCAAAACTCCCGGGTACTTTTTCAAGACCCGGGTGCGACCTAGCTCCGTGACAGATTGCAGGGAATGAGGCTGCTTTGAGCTTCAGCGTCTGTAAAACAATGCAAACCTGACTTTTCTCCATACAAGATGCCAGTCTCTACTTGATTCCTATCAGTTACTTTCACAAGAATATTCTCAACTACTTCCTGCAGACAAGCTTGTATTCGAAGCAGATATAAAAGCCCGTGGGCTCAGGACATTCGAATCGTGAGTCTTTCTTACGACACAACACCCCGTCTACCGCGGCCAGTCTTACCTATGTTCTCTCCCCGTCTGATTCTGTCTGTGCTGGCTTGCACCAGCTTACTATTCTTCGAAGCAAAGGGTGAGTCTGATTTAAGCTCAACTAGTGTTCGACCTGTCTGATTGATCCTCGTAGCTGATATACCGCCGAGTCCTGGCCCATACACCGTCTCAAATGCTAACAGCGGTCTCGCAATCAACTTGAGCGGCCCAAACTCCGATGGGTCTTACACTGCTACTGAATTCCAGTTCAACGTACCATACCACTCCTTCGTTCAACAAAGAGTAAGTCAGTGTCACACATGGGTTTTTGTCAATGAAATGACGAAACATTGTGCAGTTCACATTCAGTCAAAACAATGAGACCTCCTCCGGTTCACTTGTTGGCGGAGACGGTGTTAACCAAGGGCAAACCTTCCCCGCTCTGTGGTTGGCATGTAGCCCAACTTCAGTGAGTTTACCTGAGCATGTTATTCACATTGGATTGCATATTGAATGTTTATTTTCCGGTACAAAGGGTGCGATTTGCAATGCAGTCCCAGCACCAAATAGTAACACGGACTGGGTTTTGCAACCCGTCACTGGTGGATATGTGTATGTCCAATTCATCGTGATTTCATGCACCAGCCTGACATAAACCGTTATGTAGAATTGCTAGTGCAAATGATGAATCTTTAGTTCTTACCGGAACAGGTGTCAGTCAAGAACAGGCAAGTATTACCAGGCCGTGGTTGGTGAATGTAGCTAATACATTAGATCCTCCTAGGTATTCCTTTCGGAATTTGAATTCGGAAACTTGAAACAGGTCTGGGTCTTTGCGGGTTACACTACTACAGGTTGTGCTTGCTGTGTCTGCGGTGTTCAGTAGGCTTTTCAGTAAATGTAAATCATTGTTGTATGTATTTGGATAAGTAGTTGCATTGTTAACTTGTCCTGGTTCAATTTCTTGTGCCACTGATAGGGTGTACATACTCTTGCTTTTAGCCCCCTCCAAATGTAAACGTTTGAATCTTAGATTGGTAATTACACGGTATGTTCATTCTTTGTGTACCTCCTTCTACAGAGATTGTATCCGAGCAGTAACAGAGGCCTGTCGGACCGGCGACTCATAGCTATTGCTACCCAGAACAAAGAATTTCAGATTGTCGAGGAAGGCAACACCAGGGATCAGAGATTTCCGTCTAGATTTCACCATATCAACGAATCCATCTTCAAGTTCGTCATCCAAAAATACCACCATCTCAAAATCTGACAAGTGGGGCAAAAGAACGTCCTCGACACCCTTCGTACTCCGTTTGATCGTAAGTAGATCAAATAGCGCGACAGTGTTTACGAGGTGTTCGGAAGCCCGTACATAGGATACAACTTTTAGGCCGACGAGTGTAGACGTCATATGAAAGAATTCGCGCAGCTGGGCTCTGTTCAAGCAGATTGGACCATCAAAGTCAAGATGCACGGTCTGCAGAGCACACGCTGAACGCGAAATCATAGATTTGAAATCCTCTGAAGGCCATTCTATAGCGACAGATCTGGTAATGTCAATGTGAAGTACCGTTAGTGATGGCAAAGTGAAGTTGCGGAATGCCCACGAGAACATCTCGTCTGGCCAGCCAGAAGGGAGACACCGAAGCTTCAGCACCGAGAGTGAATGATAAGTGGGGAAAGACATCGACAGGTGCGAATGGCTCAGGCGTCGGCTGACACATATGACGAGCTCTTCCACATTGCTACACTTGGGTAGGATATGAAGCGAGTCTTCCGACACATCTATTAATTTGAGCTGGGAGAATGGGAAAGTAAAAGGATGTTCAACCTTTTCAAGTGTTAAAGAGGTCAGATTGGGACAATTCTCGAATAGATTGATACTTTCGAGACCGCCAGTGAAGGACAACGCTCCACGACAATATAAGTAGAGCTTCTGCAACCTAGGGAAATAACCGTTGACGGGAAGGGGCCGTGTTCGCAAAGCGCTAACTACGGCCTCCCATGCGGTCACATTTCCATTGAGTGTCAGAGAAGTGAGATTGGGTGCGTTCTCGAATAGCTCGATGAATTCGTCGCTGCCCGTGAGTGATATAAATCCACGGCCATGTAACGAAAGCTTTTGCAAACTAGGGAAATAAGCGTTGCCAGGACGGGGTCGCCTTCGCAATTCGCTATCTACAGCTTCCCATACATTTCCAATGAATGCAAATTCTGCGGAGTGCCACCTTTCAGAATGATGGAGCAGCATTCGAAGGATATCCACGCGAGGATCAGGGCGGTAGACACCAATGGAAAGGTCCAGAGGAACTGATTTGGACATGAGGAGGAAGTGGGAGATTAAGTCGATATAACTTCCCGATTCTGTGAGATCTATGCCCCATTTACCACTAGCCCATAATCGTGGGGCTATTTTCGTGACATCTCTCCATCGGTTGCACACCTGCGAGAGACGCAAGACCTCCGTGACTGTCGAGGGTGTGGTACTATACTGCTCCCTGTAAAATTTGAGTTGAGGCTTAGCAAACAGCAAGAAAATTCTTTCGAGTATATCGACCGGTAGCCTGCGGATAGGAGCGAACAATCCTTTCGCTTGATCATGACATCTCTGGAGGTATACTCGCTTCTCCTCAAGTTTGAAGAGGGTGTCGCGAAGCTGAGCGATTTCAATATCGATGCAACGAATTTCTTCTGCCTTTTCGTCAACATAACGAGTGGTCTGGGAGATTTCTGGGCCGCTGGGAACAAAAGAAGAGCGAACCTGAGTCTCGAGAAGGGATGAAAATGAGCCAACGGGGCTACTTTGAGGCTCAAAGCCAGAAGATTGAGAATGTCTCTCCATCAATATTGGAACGGGAAGGGCGGTGTCCTGGTGTCCTTTGGCCACGTCGCTGCTTGATCCGATGGTATCAGTCCCAATTAGAAAAGCACGGTCGGATAAACGATTACCACTTTTCTTTTTTCCTCGTTTTGTCTTTGACTTTTGTGAGCTTTCGTGCCTCTTGTACTCAAATGCTTGTTTTCGCTGCCTTGCACGACACCAGTGACACACTGGCGGGGTTAAGAGAGAAGGTTTGCATGATTATCTAATAATTAGTATCTAATCTTATCAATCCCGTGACCACTGCCTTTATCTTATCGTAAAGATTCGGAACGGACCACTGAATAACCGATTTATTCCGCCTGTGATAATTTTTTCTGCGGACCTTCAGGATTCCGCGTGTCAACGTAAACTCTCACCGCCACGACGACATTCTTTCCTAGCGCCGCATTATATAAATCCTTCAGTAGACTTATTTCTTCTACAAGCTTACCATCTATCTCTCTTAATTCACTATGGTCCTCGGTCCTACTGCTCGCAAGATCTTGCCTTACCTGAATTTCACCATCGCCTCGGCAGCTCTCGCCTTCCAAACTACTGTGCTTTATCCTTGGCACCATGAGCTCGATGCGGCTTTTAATAAGCTAAAGGTTGAGCAGACAAAGATGCTGAAGGAGTTTCATGAGGTGAAGCTAGAAAAAATAGAGGAGTTGGAGAAGAAGGTCCTAGGTGTACAGCTGCGCCAGGTGAGATGATTCTGATTGATTTGGGGTAAAGCTCAATGGTGTTCTGAACAGTGACGATTTTTGACACTTTGATCGTTGTTATTTCGGTGATGTTGTCTGTTCCTATGCTCGACCTGAATTCTGTGGATGATAGGATAAGGCGGATGCTCGGCGCTAGCTGATCGTGTGCTTTATAGGGATGATATTGAATTCATCATCCGCAGGTGAATATTCACATTACATCGTCAAAGTATATGTTCTCATCATACAGCAGCGATTGTGCTATCATCCAGGTTACTATATTGCCATAGGAGGTTTGGAGGAAGTCGTTGATATTAATTGTACTTCCTCTTCAATACTAGAGAAGAGGAAGCTACATTAGGACGCTAATGAACCCTCATACCCACTTATTAATCCGCTAGTAGATCGCAATTTGGTGTTTGTTTTCGGTCTTTCGCTGTACCCCGCTATACTTCGCTAGAATTATCTTTATGGACAATAGAGATTGCGTTCGAGCAGCCTACACTTGCAGTATAACGATTGCCTCCGCGCATTATCATCACAATCAGCAGCGACGGCGTAGTTGCATAGTATCGATCGTCGCGACGCTCCGGAACGTTGGATGGATTGCAATTGGTCGGAATGTCCCATCCGACACCCATTAGCATACTAAGAACTTATGAGAGGTCAGGCCAATCCTCAAACCTCCAGTTTGATCATAGCCGGCGTCTTGCAGTCCCTGCTTTTATTCAACGCAGCGCGCACTGGATGCTCCTAGGAAAATATCTTACGGTAGACGAGCGAGGGTGGTGGGTACACAATAATAAGACCACAATCTGGCAAGCATTAACGAGCTCCGCCTTCGACGTTATGCATGCCCGGCGAATTGAAGCTTGCAGAAGCAAACAGTGCTCTATAGGGTATTAGGCACTACACAGGCACTAAGAGAATATCGATATCAATTCACTATTAATTAGCCCGGAGCCTTTACTTGATAATAGGCTCGAGCCTTTAGAGGACTGCTTTTGAAGTCCCGGGCCCATAGCAACTAAATGGTGAAGCTAGTAAAGATATATGATCGAAGGAGCAGGCAAGAGCTGGGCTAGAGCCAGCTATGCTATGCGCGCACGGACCATGGCCAGGCGTTAGTCAGTGACTCAAGCGTTACATCACACTGTCATGAATGTGACCAGAGTCGGATTACTATTAGCAACTGCCGCCGCTATTCATCTGCTCTCCACTCATTACCTCCACCAACGATGACTACTGTGTCGCCCTTCGCGCGCGTCAGCGCATTCGAAGACCCTCGAATGACTGGAAGAGAACAAACCGTAAGTCTCTTACTTCCTGTCATTTCTAATTAATTTCCTTTCGTCATAACACGTTGACTTAAACAGGACTATTTTTATTTGCTTGCAGATTGAGGAAATGTATAGTGTCCCTGAGAGTTTCTTGGAGATTGAAGTTAGAAACCCTCAGACTCATGGTATGTGTTGAATGCAAAATTATAGGGAGGGAAATGGAGAGCTAATTGGCGGAACTGATAGGATTCGGGAGGAAGATGTATACTGATTATGAGATAGTTTGCAAGGTAAGGCATATCGTTTACGAGCTATGTTACACATTTCATCTTTAACCTGTATCGTTTTAACTAGACCAACATTCCCGCCTTCAAGCTACGACACTCCCTAGTTCGCCGGCGCTACTCTGACTTCGAGGCATTCCGGGATATCCTCGAGCGAGAGTCTACGCGAGTGAACATTCCGCCTCTACCAGGGAAGGTGTTCACCAACCGGTTCTCAGATGAGGTTATTGAGAGCCGAAGAGAGGGTTTGGAAAGGTTTTTGAGCATAGTGGCTGGTCATCCTCTTCTACAGGTGTGTAATGCTGTGCAGAGCTGTACGATTGCGCTTATATGGCACGGCTGTTTTTCTCTAGACTGGAAGCAAGGTATTATGCGCATTCCTCCAGGATCCTGCTTGGGATAAGGCGCAGTGGATCTAAGCGTCTTGCGTTTCATGCTCGTGTGACAATGACGACCTACGACGGAAGGACAGTTAAATTTGGTTCCACTATCCCCTCTTCTATGCCTTCCCCATTCACTTCCCTCCTAGGCCTTTGTTTGATTAAGTTGTTGTCCTTTTTTGTTTATGCACTCTGTATGGTTTAGTCTCGATTGAATTCATGTTTTTCACTCTTTTCTACTTGCTGTTTTTCGTTGTGTAGACCATCACTTCCTATGAGGATGAAGACGAGAAAGGCATCAAGCTCTTCTAACAAGCAGAATAGGTAATAAGTTACAAGCAAGCTGAATGATCCTAAAGTCGACGTCCGCAATCTAAACCTGTGGCTCGTGTACCACGACATCCATGACCGACCTAGTCAATGATCCAGGGGTTAGAAAAAGTTTCATCTCACACCGGAGTGAAAACACCGCACCTCAAATTCATCGAAAAACCACTCTCAACATCCGTCAGCGTCAATGTATCAATCGAATGAACCCCGGGCTTAACCGCAAGGAATTTCATCCGAACAGACTGACACGCCGACGGTAGCAGTGGACCAACCCTCACTCTGTTCTCCAGAGGAAGCACTCCGGGCGATACAGAACCCTTCATCAGTTCTAAAGACTGACGGGGATGCCTCTGATACGAAGCGATTTCACGGCGCTTCCGGCGCGAGCGTTCATCAGGACAACTCACTTCGAATCGGCGTGTCCATCCCGAACGGTTGAAAACGAAGATGTCGAGCGTGAATGTCGACAGGGGGTATATCAACTCGGGGTCGGGTTTATGTTTATGTGATTTATGTGGTGTGCTTGTCGTCGGTAAGATTCCGACAGAAACGACGATAGATTGTCCTTCACGCGTATCCCCATCCTCTTGTCTATCGTAGTTCTCAGCGAAAGTGCCGTCTGCGCCGCCTTGACCAGTCAGACTTATCACGGGTCCAGGAGTTGGCGGAATAGATGCGCTCATCATCCCGTTAGCGTCATAGGCTACGCCTCCCATACCTCGCTCTCGACGCACCTCGACGCTAGGCCCAATATACCCAGCACCAACGCCGTTCGCGCTATTCGGAGGTAAGTTCCCTCCGTGAGGGATAATTGGGCCTTGAGAGGGGGGCGTTGGCGGCATTCCGCCCGCTCCAGAGGAGTCATTAGCGTTGCTCGGATAAGCTGGGTACGCAGGTGTCATTGGTGGCATTGGTAGCCCACCACCACCATCAACTGGCCCAGCGAGCAAACCCATAGTTTGGTCTATAGAAGGAATGGCAACAGACAACCCTGCCCCGGGTCTACCTCCTCCAATGGCTGAACTGTAAGGGTAATCTTTAAACGGCGGCGGCGGCGGTGCCTCATATGTAGTCGGTGAACGGGGATTGACCTGTTGCACGGCAGCTGTAACCGACACTGATGGAGGGGTATACTTCGTCCCCACCACCGAAGCAGCACTCGAGTTAGCAACAGCAGCTGGTAAACTGTCCCTTCTCTCCCTTGCGCTCAACACGCCCAAACTATCCCTCCTATCCCTCGCGCCACCCAAAGCCGACGCAGGTCTCTGAGTGACGCCAGGACCACCGCCATTCACACCAGGGAACCCGGCTCCAGCTGAACGTACCCTCGCAGGTACGCCGCTTACCCCAGGCAAATTGGGTAGTGTATGTCGTTTTTCGGTTGCCATACCAGCAGTAGCTGCTCCAGAGACGGACGGAAAACCGACGCCGAGGCTGAACCTTCGTCCTGGTGACGAGCCTGCGCTACTCCCAGATCCGAGGCCCAGGTCAAGACCTAGAGAGCGTCGATCGCGCGGGGAGATGATGGATGCGAATGAAGGGTATGAGGAAGATGGTGGGAGGGAGGGGAAGGAGGAGTTGCTAAAGGACACGGAGACCGGGAATGGGGAAGGAGGTTCTGGTAGGACGTTGTTGTTACGCGGTATGTTACCGGTGTGGGGTCCGCCATGAGGAGTGTGTTCCCCATATTCTTCGTCGTAATTTTGCAAATAATGATGGGGTTGAGAAAGGGAGAGATCTAAGACGCAATTCCAACGAGAAGAAAAGGTCGACGTTGGATAGTTTAAAAAGTCCTTCGTTGTCTCTTCAGCGTTGGTTCTCGATTGAGACGTGGAGTCTGTGAAATAGGGCTTTCCAAAAATATTGATAGTCACTGCCCGCTGTAGGGCTTTGTCTGCAGTTGGATTTTGCAGCCCTCCACCCATCCCGACCCCAGCACTAGGCAACGAGTTAACTCCCATCCCAGTTGAGAGATTCGGAGGGTTGAGCAACGCGCCGACCCCCTCTAATGCCTCTTCTGCTGGTGAACGCAGGAACGTCACCGCATATAGTAAATTGTGCTGTTCGTGCGATGCTAAACGGAGTGGAAAACTCCCAGTTTCGCTTTGGGGCTCTCCCTTCTTCGCTTTGCCTCGCATCTTGCTACGTCGAAGTGCTATTGCAGCGGCAGAGGTATCAGCACCCCATCCGATCAACGTAGCAGTAGCACCATCCTCTCCACCACCAGAGCTTCCAGTAACTGAAACGTCCACCTTTTCGACAAGGAAACCAGGCGCTTCGACGAGGCCATGATACTCTGATAATTCGCCTTCATTCTCGATTTCAACGCACAAAACGACAGTGCGCTCAGAGGCTCCGGACGTGAGACGGTCGGGATCTTCTTCTTCATCCGAGTCAGTCTCTTCATCACCTTCACCACTTTGAGTACCCTGATCTTCACTCACACTAACATTGCTCGATCCATTACCAATCTCCACATCCTCTAACCCTCCCTCCTCTTCACCAGACCCACCATACCCCTCATCTTCCTCGCCCAACAACATAGCAGGTACAAACACTGTTCGCATCCTCACTCTAAGACCACTCGTCGTGCGCAGCGTCTTCCTGAAACTCTTCCGCAACACGGCTTTCCCCCTCCCCATTGTCGGTTGCCGCATGTGTCCCTTCCCACCTCGTCCAGGAGCACCAGTAGGAAGAGGTGTGGGCGTGATCGTTGCCGAAGACGTAGGAGATTCCGGTTGCACCGGAGGAAGTGAGAACAGCGTCGCGCGAGTTTTGGGTCCTAGCCGGGTGGAGGGAAGGTTGAGAGCTCCTTCGTCGCGAACAGGAGCTGGACGATTCGATGCGGTTATTGGGCTTGCTGTAGTACTCTTAGATGGAGGGGTTGACGATGAGGGAGATGGAGGCAGCTTGGCGTAGCTTAGTGCAGAGGACGGTGCGAATGTTGGTCCAGCGTATAGACCCTCGAGAAGATTTAGCTCGGGAGGACCTGTCAGAAATATATTGTCTGGTTGGGAGAGCTGAGTTTCTTGTTCAGGTCCTTGTTGAGATCCTTGAGGGAATGATGGAGATACGGGTGAGGATGGTGCAGAGAGACTGTCAAGACCGAGAGAGGTGATATATGTTGCAAGAGGGCTGGAGGAGGTTAAAGAAAGCGGTGTATCTCGGAGTGTGGCGGAGAGTGTGAGGCAAAGCAAGGGTGAAGGGAAAGGAAGTCGGAGGAAGGCTAGGGCAACGAGATGGACTGAGAACCGTAAGAAAAGGATAGACTGAAAAGTACCCACCAACGTCAAAAACCATTTTGTACACTGCAACCCATACCCTCTCCTTCTTCGACCAAAATAAGTTAAAGCTTTCCGAGGCCTCTTTCTCGCCGGCTTTCCCCTGCATCAAGTCCCCCTTCCTTTCACTCAACCGCTTGTCCTTCTCATCAGCATTCCCTGACACCTTAGCTTTATCTCCATGACCCCAGATTTTCGTAGTCAAAACTACACCCTCCGCCTGCGCATATCTCTCGTCTACCGCCGCTGAAGCTGGCGTTGGATTCGGTGTCGCGGGAGGCAAAATAGACGGATGATGACCTGGCTGTGGAGACAAACGACCAGGGCTTCCCTGAGTGTTGGGTGACAAGGAAAGATTCAAATTACTTGGCTTCTTCAAGCTCACCGAGCGTGGCGGTGCGCTTGCTCTTCCTCCAACTCCGGGGAGCGGCGGTGTAGGTACATTGAACCGTATCGACGCAGAACGTGGCGTGCCAGTTGCTCCGCTCGGATTGGGCGATGTAGCTCGTGCCGGGTCGGGAGAAAGAGCATCTGAAGCCGTTGGGACGGGTGAGATGTAGGATACCTCGAGCGAGACTTGGAGGTGCGCTAGAAATGAGAGAATGCTTCGAGGTGGTTCGGAGTCGTTTGGTGGCTCTGTTTGAGGTTCGTCAGGGATTCGTACTGTGAATAATGATTGTAGATGTTCATCTGCATTTTGTGGGATCATTAGATTGCTCCGTACAATGTCCAATATAAAATATTTTGAAACTGACCAAAGAAAGCCTGCTTTCGATCCAAGCTGCGTAGACGAGGAAGCCAGTCATCCACGTCCCAATCTGGATTGACAGAAGGATTTTCAAGCTCTGACTCTGGCACGACAACATCGAGTTCTGCGCTAGCAAAGAGATCTTCAAACATGATACACCTCTTTGAATGGTGACTCCGAAGGAAATCTCGTGAGATTTATAAGGTCATCGATTTCCAGTAACTCGTTCGCGAATAATTTCGTTATGAAGTGCCCACATCTGTAAGGAGGGCGATACCTTCAGTCGGAGGCTGGCTGTTCGGGCGGAGACTGAAAACTCTGGGCTCCGCATATTGGCGCCTACTGATCTTCATCCCTATCCACCACATTTTCAGTATGCTAGAGCAATCGCTTCCTCAAGAAATCGTCGAGACAGTGATTGACTGTCTCCACGACGATCTATCGACGATGAAGTCGCTATCTATTGTATCTCGAGCTACATGCCACCGCAGTCAATCTCACATCTTCTCTTCCGTCTGTCTCTTTCACCCAGCGTCGTTGGGCACTTACAGCCAGAGAACCTGTAAGCTCTTCTACGACCTTCTCACCGGGTCTCCACACATAGCACGCTTTGTCCGAAATCTACGCCTCTCCGAAGCTACCCATTCTCCAGGGTCTGGCTGGATTGCGAGGGATGTTACTCTTCCACTAGTCCTTGACATGCTAGTCTATCTGAACTCTCTGTCGGTCGAATTCTCCGTACCCACGGAAAGGTTCACTTGGTCTGCACTTTCTTCGGACCTCCAGGCATCTCTGGCACGCCTGTCGGAACCACACCGCGCTCTTCACACTCTCAAGGTCTCATGTGTTTCCAGAGTCCCTTGCTTACAGAAGCTTTTTCAATTCGTGAACTCGTGCTCTACCTTGAAGAATCTTGATCTTCATCGGGTTGGCAATAGGAACAGTTGGGACGACTTAGAATGGCTCAGGGCTTTCTCCGACATGACATGGGGTCCCCAGCTCGAGTCTTTATCGATATCAGATCGGTTTGGAGTACCAGGCAGTGCTCTTTCGACCTGTGGCCTTCCAATCAATGTCACACGTCTGCGAAATTTTGTGTGCGTCCACGGACACTCAACACCCTCATTTTTTCCACACTTCTGGAATAGCGTGGCTGACACGCTCGAGAATTTGACGATCGTCGAGTTATGGGTCCGCAGTAAGTATCCGCAAAGTCATAGATAAGTCACCTCTCTGATCTTGTGTCAACAAGGTACGATTTCCCCTCTTGCTTCTTTAGTGACACCAGGCACCGGCTCCCTGAGACATCTTCGATCCCTCAGACGACTGACCATTCGCTTTCAACTTGCCCGAGATATTCGGAGTGGGAGTCCTATGATTTTTATCAATAACAGGGATGAGTATGATATCAGCGGCATATATGACTCTCTTAGCCTAGAGACAGTTTTGGTGATATTGGAGATTGAACCTATGTCTTACAGTGTATTTACTCGCGCTCACTCGTCGCTACAATCGCTGGATGCAGCAATGACGAGAGATTTGCCTCCTCACTCCCCTCTTCTCTTGAGGCAGGTCACTGTCCGGTATAAGAATCTGCACCCTGGAAGAGATAGAGTTGGAGATGATTCACAGTTGAGAGCGTTTCTCGAAGATTGTTTTCCCAATGTTCTCGCAAAAGGTTGCTTCAAGCTGGACGATATCTAATAAATTCATGGAGTGTGTATACTACACTCAGGATATGTGACAATCTTGTCTCTAATTGAATACCTTTGACAATGCTGTATCTTGCGGCATGAGTCTTCAATCTCAAATATATTCAGTGAAAGAGTCCCTGTACCACAGTACATATAATACAGATACACCTAAGACAGCTTCTCTTGTACAATAGTCCGACAAAGACAGTTGTTCGTTTCAGCTGAGCAACACCGGCTCGTTCATTCTCTCTTTGATGCAGGTCTGATCGAGGCCAGAATCTCTTGCAACATACCCTCCAAAGACGTGAATCGGGCCCCAACCCCGTCCTCCAAGGCCTTAAGACGTTCTTCGACTCCAGCCAATTTCATCTCCAGATCCACAAGCCTATTTTCCGTGACCTGTGCTTCCGGAACTTCTTTATTATCAGGGATTCTGATGAGATGATGTTTGAGCTCGTGCCACGGAGCTGGACCATCCCGAAGAGCAGGAGCCCTGCTTGATTCACAATCACCACAAATGTAGGAGTCCGGGGCTACAGGGTATCATAGTGATTCAGTATTTATCACCAAATAATGATTGTCAACGCACAGCAGTATAGACAAGCCCAGCATGGAGCAGAAACCGACTTCCTGCAACAACAACATAATGCCTCGGTATGCTTAGGTTTCTCCGACCCATCACGCTTGCTGTCAGACTTGATACGGTCCGGGGGCGACTCCATGGATCTCAAGAGAGCCTTGACACGGGTCGATACAACTCGAGCTTGAGGAACAGCATAAGCAAGCTCGCCATCCAAGATGACTTTGTCAACTTTGAGAAGTGGGTGTGAAAACTGGTGATTCCTGTTATCTCTTGAACGAGTGGTGTCACGGTCTCGACAGCTGAGACATAGGTCAACGGTTTCTGAAAAGTCATCGTAGATACACGTCAGGCATATGAATCGGCTCTTGATGATTTCGCGATTGCAAGCATCGCATGTAAATCCACTGTGACATTAGAAGGATATTAGAAAAATTGTGTACAGAAAACGAGGGCCGCTTACAGATGCCATGTGTACGAAGACTCAACCATAGGGCCGATGGCGGACTGATAAAAACGAGCGTCCGTAGGATGAATCTTCGCCCGAAGCGCTCTCAATTCCTTGTTCTCGTCATCAGATAGCGGATCAGAAGGTGAGCAGTCCCTGTTATCAACCTCGCGACGCATAGACAGTTCTATGAATCGCCTTCTTTCTGCACCTCTTTCCTTCATATATGTCCAGGAAAACATCCTACACCGCACTTGTTCCAAAATAGCAGCGCAAGCAAATTTCCATCTTTCTCGTGGTGATGTACTCAATGATCCAAACGGCGTATGATATCTCCAGGCAAATGCAGGTGTTCGGTTGAATAGGAAGGTCCGAACTGACTTGTTGAATGACCTTTCTGGATCATTTTCATTCCCCTTCAAGTTTGAAATTATATCAAGGAGACCTCCTGTAGATGAACGAACGTTGCTTACCTCTAAAGGATTGCACTCATTATCGCTTGTGGTTCCCGTTTTGCCACCCACCTTGGCACCATTTTCACCGTCTACCTCCTCCTCACCATCTTCGTTTTCCCATTCGATATTCCCTTCGAACCAACCGCTAGTGAAGGACCCAGATATGATCTCAGTATCTGGATCAAATCTGCCTTCACAAACGATATGAAAGTGATCTTCATAGACGAATGTCAGACTCAACCCATTATCCTCTGCAATGGATCCAGTGACAGTCATTGTCCCTAGACACCCTTCTGCCACTCCAGAGAGCTTGCCCGTCGCAGAGTCAAGATCATTGATCTGGATCTGGAACAAGCCCTCAGATGAGTAAAGCTCTTCCAAATCTTGAACCCAAAGATGACCAGCCCAATAGCCTTGCAAGGGGTGAGAACACCACTCAGAAGAGTTGTTACTCGGTGTGAAGGTGGTACCAGAATATCTGTACACTCTTGATTCTAGGGTGTCCTTGATTCCATATCTCAGAATGTTGAGAGGTATTTGAGACTCGTCTATATCTTCGTCTTCTTCTTCATCACAGTCAGACCACAGGAGAAGTGTATTGTCCCTAGGAACTCGCGGATGATCGCCGTACGAGAGTTGCAGCTGGACAAAGTATTGGTATCAAGCAGTCAGATGTGTATTTATAGTGAGTACTTACCAAACCAAACGAAAAGTTTTCTAGTTTTTCTCTCACGTCAGAAGTTGTCTGCCTAAAGATCGCTAATCTAGGAATTAATTCGTGGTTCTTTCCCCTCGAACAAATGAAACTCACACCCCAGCCCTTCAACACGGTCGTCCAAAGCATTGAACAAACTTTGAAGTGTCGTGCTCATTCCAAGAAATTCTTCGGCATCAAGTACATGAGTTTGAGCCAGGTAAAACACCTTGAGGTGCCTCTTCAATATCAGATAAAGAAGCAGGAAGATGAACTGCATACATGGGGTCGCATTCAGAATGGAATTATCAAACAGAGATCAAGACGATACCTACTCGTTCAATGCGCCCAGGACCTGTGATGAGAGCAACCGTCGCCGCCGTATCAATATCATACTCGAAAAAATCAAGATTATCTTCCAGACGCCTCTCTTCCATCTCAGTGTAATCATTCGCGAAGCGTCGGAGCTTTCCGTCGCTCAAGACGTTAGAGTGGACCGGTTGAGTAGGTCGTAAGAGAAGTTCAATTCGGTGAAAGGTTTCATGAGAAAGATATTCGTCCATGTGTATGCGGTTCGATGGCAGCACTTTGATGTTATCAGGAAGCTTGCTGCCAATTTCGTAGCTAATTACATCATTCATCCTACGAATGAGGGCGTATATCTTGTTCTTGTACCGATTGATGGTGGTGTGCCATCCTAAAGAATTTCTTTAGCAAACGCACCGAAGCATCAGGAAAACCGTCCCCGTAAAATTCGGCAAAAAGATTCGGAAAAGATTAGACTATCAGCGCTACCGAGGAAAAGACGCTCAATTTTGAAATCTTTCACACATTCTCGCTAATTGCTTGTTAATCTTCGTCACGTATGAGAACTTTCTGAAGACTTACCAAAGTTCTGAAAACATGCCAAGCAGTTATGCGCTGGCGTCACGGTGAATGAAGGCCGTCGTGGAATGTATGCTGCTCCGCTGCATATGAGGTTTAGAGGTCGTTTCGAGGCTGTTTTGTGATTATAGCTGCTATAGTATGTATTCTTGCAGGTCGTGTATGCAATTAGAAATAGATACTGAATGACTAGTATTCAAGTTATATTAAAGTATGTGTGTAAGTCTCGGAAGGGGTTTAGTAGGAAGGAGGGACAGATATCTAACACCGTCTCAGATGTCCACTCTGATGGAACAGTCCCTCCCCACTTTGGATACAGATGCACGCTTTGCTTGATCATTTCAACCGGCACTACCGAGGCACTACGAGAGCCGTCTCTACGAAGTTGGGGCTTGACACGATACATTCCTGAGTGTGGCTCTGGGTGGCGGGAGAACTTGCTGAACCACTCGACATACGCTAGGTGGGCCGGTGGAGTCACATTTATAGGAAAGAGTCGGTCTAATTTCTTAGAAGGAAGGGAGAATATGACTCGCACCCGGCCTACCTGCATTCCTGCCAAGTCGAGATGAGAAAAAGTGATTACTGTCAGAAAAGTGTACACACCTTGCAAATAACTCTCGCCATCAATAGCCTTTTGCACACGGATAAGTGCGGTGTCAAAACGTGAGGGTTGTATGACTTGGTTGCGGGAATTTGTGCGCCGAGGATGTGCAGAAACAGTATCGAGGGTTTTTTTGTCATAGAGTTCCGTGTTGAGAAATTTGACCTTGTGCCAGACTGGCACACTGTGAAACGGCAGAGAAAGGAATTCGGCCATTTCTTCCACCTCAGTAGGTGAAAGATTAGGACTGCGAAACTGGGCAATAAATCTCTTCAATGCCATCTCAAATTGTGACGCACCATAACCCCTTGAGCTACCATCCATAGTATCCAGCATTATCCTAGTCAATGGAACTGATTTGATTGTTGGAAAGCGGGTCAGTTTCTGTGTTGTTGTGCATTTCAAGTCCGTTAATGTGCGTATGGCGCCGGGGAAGTCATAACGCACACCAGGGATAATCGAAGTTGAAGAGGATGGAGTGGTGGTCAGCTGTGTAGGTGGCAGAGAAGACCCTGCTTGTCCCTGAGTCCGTCGCCATGCAACGAAGTTGGCATGATGCATGATCTTTTCCCGTCGTTCCAGCCATTTAGTCATCTGTGAGTACTCGTCTTTGCGATTAGAGGCACGGTATGCATCTTTGGTGAAGTCGATATGAAGACGCTCCGTTGTTTCAGTGTTGTAGTTGTCGCATGTACCGTAGAGCTTGATGGCACGGACATAGTGAGAGAGGAAATGGATCTTCGGAAGGTTGAAGTGCTCACGAGCACCCAATGTAACAAAGATACTCTTATTGGCATGGAATGCCGCTAGTGAATCTTCTAGTGATACCAAGGACTCGTCACTGTGAATAGGATAAGATGACATGTATAGGAAGTCCAAGAGAGCACGTGTTGCAACAAGAAGAGTACGAGACTGTTGTGCTGTCAAGGTTGGGACATCTACAACAAGAGATAGCAGGAATGTACACATCTGCTTGTGCTCGGCACCACTGACCCTTGAGAGAGTGGTGATGCCTTTGTGGAAATGCCGGATACTATGACTAGCAGGTAGACGCCGGACTCGAGCATCAATCTCGTCTGCCCCCACAATATGTGTCAGCCACTCGATGAGGTGTTTCATGACACCCTGGTAGAGCTGGTGAAGGATGTCGGGTGTAATGGAACGGAAGATATCGGTATATGGTAGGTCTTCCCAGAAGGGATGTTGGACAGGCTTGATGTTTTCATCTAGACAGCTCTTGACCCACTCGTCTGTACCTATCAGCTTAGCTGCATGAACAGCTTGTGCATGATCTCGATACACTCCTTGACATGGGTACTCGCCTAAGTCCTCCTTCATTGTCGAACATACAGGACTATCACCATAGTAACCACAGGTAACAAGCATTTGCTCGGGGTAGTCACCAATGTATGCAGCAAGAATCGGATGACAGCGTCGCTTTACTCCATCACCACTTTGCATGATAACACCAGCTATACCACTGGCCTTGAGAGGTGCAACGAGGTGGCCTAGACAGGCATGGAAGAGATTAGCGACAGCTCGGCGACGTGCAGCCTTGTTAGCAATGTGCTGCAGCCTTGTAGTAGGGAGATACGCCAGGAGTATTTGGCCTTGCTGTGATGGCTTTCTTCGTACTTCTTTCGGGAGATTTCCAATAGTGAGGTATATTGGATAGGCAGACTTGTTTCGAAATAGTGTAACTTGTGTCTTGTCACTCGAAAGAATGACAGGAATGATGGTAGCTCCAGGTTTCTCCTTTTCAAGCACACTCTGCGTAGTAGGTTCAGTATAGAGGAGAAGACCAATCTTTTTATGCTCGCACCTGAGTACTCCACCACCACTTCCCTGTATAAAGATCATGGT
>RCHF01002146.1:0-12767 GCA_003987895.1 Neonothopanus nambi | reverse complement strand
AGTCTGTGGTGGGAGAATGGAAAAGAATACTGTCCATCGTGGTCCCCACCCTGTTTTTATATTGCCAATGACAGGCTGTGCATAGAAGACTGATTATCGATGATCAATTGGCAGGTCAGATGATCAGAGGTTTTGCAAAGGTGTGGTGTACTGCATTATTCTATTGTGGGTCAATATGGAGGCTGGCAGATGCCAATGGCAAAGCCTACCAACTTTGGGCTGCAAGTACTGACACTAGACTATGGCTGACTATCAAGGCAAGAAATTTTCAGTAATCAAGGAAATGGGATATTGATCACATCCCTCTATGCCCACAAATTAATTGGAAACATGCTGGAAACATGAGGTGACAGGTCAGATCAAGCATGTGTGATGCCAGTGCTCGCCGCTGAGATCCCTGCAAGTGCTGTATCATCGGTGCTGCCAGTAGCCTCTCTCCTTCCCAAATGCAGCTTGTTGCTCACTGTCTATTGTTTAGGAATTCCACAAAATTTGCAGGTGAATTGAAGAGGACGRATTGCTCTGCTTGRYGCAGCATGCAAGAGCAAGATACAACGGTCAGTGGATTCAACATTCGGCGTTCAATCACCGCCCACTACCTATTGTTAGTTTCATATGGTAGATGGCTTTTGCCATCCTTTCGCAGCAAGAACGTCTCATATATTACTCGTCTCCCATTGACCGTCCTTATCAGTCCATACTTGTACCGATAAACAGCAAGACACTCGAGCTTTTTGTCGAAAATGTATGCGAGCATAGCTTGGGATTGGGCCAGTTCTAGGTAAGCTTTCATTTTTCCTAATCTATTTGCGTTTTCCCATTCAATTCTTCAACCCTYCTACTTTCCATGGCCCTTCCAACAGCCATCAAAGCCCGCTGACACTCCGATACGTTCAATTTCACCTTCAATAGATCGAGGAGCCACATTTCTTGTCAGTGTTTGAGACGTCCCGCCTCTCACACTCCTCATCAACACCTCTTTCACTCTTCAACCGCCACACCCGCATTTGCATTTCTTCAAACATTTCGAACCTCTATCTCTCGCGCGTTATCATTGCCGACATTGGCATAGCGGCGTTATTGTCAGTGCAATAAGCCTCTCTCTCGTATCTTATCAGACCTCACTTGAGCACCACTTTGTACAATGACGAGCTGGCTATGGGCGTTCGAGATGCTGAATAAACGTTGTAGGCTGGGGTGAGCACTGTACTCTTACTCATTCTTTCCATTCATCGACGCTTCTCCACAGAGGATCAATATCGCAACATTCAGAATGGCGCCTTTTTCCTACCACCCTCTTTGCCACCAATACCTCAAACCCTTGACCCAAACGGCCTCTCCTACTATCTTTGCCCCTGCTGCTCCTGCAAGTGCGGCTCATTGATTCCTCCTGGTGCATTAATCGTCCCACCCGTGCTGAGGAACTAGGTATCGATAGCAGTGAACGACGTACAACATCTCGCTAGATGAAGGCTAAGCCCGGTGATTTCTCAACACTGGACCTCACAATTGTCAACAACAGTTGGAACGAGGGCTAAAGATATCCAACGCAAAGCATCCTATACGAATATCCGAGAGTATGGTGTGGAAGCAGAGGTTCAGCAGGACAGTGGGCGTTTATGGTATGCATACATGTGACGTGGCACGGAGGTGGTTCGACAGCTCGTCTTCAAAGGTCCGCAATGTCGTCTTTCTCCTTTCATTTTGTATCCTCACAATATCTCCTTAGTAGTATCTGCTTTTGATCAAACCTCGCTCGTTTTGGCCCACTACTTCTGTGTCGTATCCTCCCTTCGACCCTGGTTCCCCGTCAAAGTGGTACCAACGTCATCCGATCACGAAAATTCTTTCTACAATGCACCTGACGTCCATCGAGGTTGACCTTATCCTTCCTCTGCCACCAAGAGTAGCAGACTCATCGTTCCGGCTTCAGTCAAGCCCAGAAAACATCACTCCACACCAACCATTGCGAATTCTCGAGGTCGATACTTCACTTGCGAAGTACTGTTGGAATTAGCCGCTACGTATGAATCTGTGCAGTGCGAAGGCAAAGACAGTATTTCGGTGCTGGCATCTATAAATGTCCTTGGTCCATTCATGAAGTCCGTCTCAATATTTCTTACATTCCTTCCTCGTTCTCATGCGCATTGTTTCTTCATCAACAGCACCCGCCTTTCGATGCCAATGCATGTGAAGTTTTTGCACAATATTGCCGTAGCCCCTCTATTCTCTTCGACCAACTCTGTATTCCAACGTTGAGATGTCACCACTACGTGATTCCTCCAGAGATTCTCTGACACAAAATACTCCTTCGACGAACCTCCCACTGCCGCCGCTACAAGCGTTGTATTGCGCTATCATCGATCTCTTCCCTCACATCTGCAGTATCGTTGTTCTTCAATGCAAGTCTTCGATAAAAGCCTCACCGACTCCTACATGATGTCAGCTCCTCCTTTCGCTCGTCCCTTCACTCAGCGGATCTGAACGTCTTCCAGTCACCTTGAGCTATACACATACCATGAATCTCACAGGGAGCTATCAGCCAATAACGAGGCTTGTTGTGGATCAATAAAGCCTTCTTCGTTCGCCTCTCCGCAAGCTCCACTTTACGCTCGGGTTGTACTTCCTGCGCGCTATTATAACTGACCGCACGGCTCTCTTTTTTCAACACTTCCAGGTTAGTGCAGATGCAGGCGTTTTCGAGTGAGCTGGGAGGGTTCAAGCCTCAAGGAACGGACGAATAGGTTGGTGGATGGGTGTTTTTCGTAGTGTCGAGTAACTTCCTATCGAGCGACCTTTCATCCATCCACCTCCGAAACGGCATTGAATCCCACTCGTGTTCATATACAAAACCGTATGCAAGAGCACATGCCAATACCCTTACTCGCTGGAAGTGGTCACTAGTAGGCTAAATCCAACAACATTAGATTTTAGCAGTGTTTGGCGAAGGAAGACCCATCTCATAGGCAAGGAGATCCTGCGACAACGAAGCGATACAAACAACATTCGTTTCAGCTGGAGTCGCCATGGTTCCATCCGAATGGATACGCTTCAGAACCTCTGAGTGAACTCGTGGGCTTCTTATCTGATACACAGACCACAAGAGTGCACCCTAAGCTCCAGTAGGCAACGTGTCCTGACACGCAGCCTGAGGCAACAAAAACGCACCCTAAACGCCAGTAGGCAACGTTTTCTGAACAAAAGTAAGCCACTATTTCCGTTGGAACTTGAAGGAAGAAAGCAGGAATACATACACTGTACAGCGTATAATACATCCATAGCTGTCAGATCACAGTGACTTCGGAATGTAATCACAGTAATGGAAGATTCGTGTATGTGAGGTCGCTCTTTTGGTATTTTGGTCGAGATTCGGTCTTACAGTATCCGTTTTTACTTACTACCAACTTACTACTTATTCATTCTTGGTGCGTCTTTCTCTATAACCTCTGGACGTAGCAGTAAAGGACGTTGAAAAGCGGTGGTCGACGTTCTCTGAAAGGGAGGGAGCCATGAATCGACTTATATCCGGACTTTCATCATTACAACCGCGTCAAAGCAGTACGACAACTAGGAAGTATATAAGAGTACTTTGTCCCGTGGAATGAGGTCGGTATCGAGACTGGGAAGGCGAGAAGGAAATTTTTGGGAGGAGATCGTGTTGTAAGGGACCCGAATTGTGATTTCCTTGTTAACTTTCCTTCCTGCTCACTTGCTCGTAGGTTCATAGAATGCAACCTGTCCGCTCTTTAATCTCAGGGTATGATATTCCGCCCCGCCCCGCCTGCGCCTGGTACAAAGAAGGCCAGTTCACGAAGACGGTGGCTGTCTAATCAGAAGAACACTGTATGCTTTGCTGCCGGACGCGATGGTTGCTTCATTTTCTGCTATCAATATTTCAAGCCATGTAGTATTTTGATCATTGTACTGTAAACTTAACTATCAATGCTATATCATTGTTGTGGATCTACCACTTCACTATGAAGAGCAACATAGTGTCTGAAGCCTACCTTGAGGCTTTCTCGTGCGCCGCGCAAATACCTGGTCGAAGTCTACCCCAGAAACGTACGCTTCACAAAAAGAAACCAGCTGAAAACCCACCCACCACTCATCACCAGCGCGTCCACAGCTACACGTATTATATCACGCACACCTGACGTATGAGGCCTCTCCAGCGAGGTGGTAGGAGAAAATGACAGTTCTTCTGGTGTAGTAGACTGTGACGATATCCGAGCTGGCGGATGTGCAGGAGGAGTGGAAGGAGAAAGAGGGGAAGGAGGAGCAGGAGCGGGAGTGGGAGCGGGGGTTGGCTGTGTTACGTGGCAATCTGAAGACAGCTTGCCTTTTGGTACAGTATTCTTGTAGCGAGCAGGAAGTGCAGTTGAAGGAGGAGGAAGAGGAGGAAGGAAAGTAGTTCTGTTGTTTGAATCAATATTTGTAGTCTTTATTGCATTTGCAGAGTCTCGAAGAAAATTATTGTTCCCCACAACATTATGGTTCCCTGTAACATTCCTGTTCCCTACAACATTATTGTTCCCCATAGTATTTAACCGTTGACCATGAGTTGGCTCATGATTGAACTCGAAAGCAATCTATCAAAGTCATTATGAGCATTGTTAATGCTCTTCATGAGACAATGATGTACGTACTTGGAAATCCGCCCGAATGTTCTTCAACGTCTGCTCGTAGATGCCTAACATGCTTTCCTCAGACTCAGGGGATTCGAAAATCAACGAATTGGGTGGCAAGAAAATGGATTTTTCGTCCGCATACTCTTTCAAATCTTGCAGACAGCTAAGCAAAGGATAAGCATCGGTGTCAGCTAAAGAATTTGATAGCGTACTTTAGTAAATCCTTATCGAGCGGCTTCTCACTCATCCGCTGCCGATACCACAATAAATCCCGCTTGTATTCATATAAAAAATCATCGGCAAGAGCACATGCTTCTGCCCTTACTTGCTGGAAGTAATCACTAGCAAACTAATTCCAACAATGTTAGATTTCAGCAATATTGCAGCAAAGGATAGACATACCTCATAGGCAAGGAGATCCAGCGACAACGAAGCGATACAAGAAATAACATTTGTTTCGGCTCTAGTCGCCATGAATCCGTCCGATACAGGAGCCTTCACGTCTTCCAAAGAACTGACGGGGAAGATGGACACGCCTCAGACCTGCTGAAAAATTTCTGCGAGTGAACCTAGACTAGGAGCTGGACTTCTTATAGGCAACGTGTGCGAAGGGACTGAGGCTCGATTGATAATTAGTCGATCGAAAGCGCCGCGAACGTGAGGCTGGATGGGTAATTCATCAAGTGAGCTCGCCTTAGAGCATAAACAGCCGCAAGCTTGCTCATGAGCATATGAGCAGGTTGTTCCCTCCGTCAACTCGCAGGGTTTCCGGCTCCTGTTTCATAAACAAGCACACCCACGAAGCTGCTAATGCTCTTGGAAACGCTAACCAGGGTGAATGTCTAGTTTAGGATCCTGTCAAGGTGTCTGAAAAATAGGCCGCTAAGGTTGAAAGACAATACACACACCTTTGGAACTTTTCCAGTTTGACCACCACTTGATACTCTGAGCTCCTCTCCTCGATGGTGCGGATGTACAAATATATGGCTTCAGCCAACCTCCAGGAAGGAGTGTTGATTCAGGGATAAGCTGTATTGTTCTACAACAGATCCTGGAGCAGACGTAGCAAAAATTCAGCTCGGTAAATAAACAATAAACTAGTATCAAATTGATAACCGATGTTAACCTTCTAAACACGCCTTGAGTGAGAGCCTCTTCGTACTGGGGGATGAAGATTGTTCAGACCACCGAGTAAATATGCTTTGAAAGGCACGAGCAAGGTGATTTTGTTGCGCTTGTGTCAATTGTCCAGGCATTATAGCGCTGAGACGAGACTGATGCAATAAATAGCGCGATTTTCGTTGTTCGAATGTGGGGCCGTCTTCCAAAAAAGGGCTACATTTTTACTCCTACAAGGCCGCCAAAAATCATAATCCTTCGACAACCTGAGTAGACAGGCAGACTGTCACAACAATGACCCATAGCAATAAATTCAAGTAACGAAAGTGATGTATTATACATCACTTTCGTTACATAGTATACTCACCATACTCATCATATTCAGCTGTCAATACCAGCGTTACATAAACTGGTGGCTTCCCCGTGAGTCAGTGGCTACCCGCCGGCACTTCAATGAAGTTTTGACCTAAAAAAACAGATATCAAGAGTGGAGGACTGTGCTACAGGGGCCCAAAACTTACTGGATGAGTCGATTTGACGAAGAATTAGATGACCTCAGGTTGTATGGCACTGATGTCTAAATACTGCGAAAATTGCGTTAGCATAATTCCCGTCGGACAAGGACCTGTGAGCTGAGCGCCTGACTTGACTTGAGCCCCTTGCAGTATTACTGATGAACGTCGATGAACCCTTACGAGCAAAGCGATGCTATGGCATCGTGTTTTTGGTCTAGCCTGTACTTGAAGATGTGACCAGTGAACCAATTATACAGCCTGCTTGTCGACTGGGCACTGAGCACTGAAGATCAGCACAGATCCCGCAGGGTGCCTGGATAACCATTCACCTCGGATCTCAGCGCAAGTTGTCAACGGGCCGTGGTGGTAATCTTGGGTGCATCGGAAAGGTATTGAGCAGAATGTTTCCTGAAACAGAGATGAAGAAATACCTGAGCTGTACATAACTTGACCATTCAGGAATCAGAATTGTGACCAGCTCATATGTTACTTGACTCGGCGACCAAATCCTATTGGGAACGACTTCTACCTCTACCTCTACACATTCCGATATCCGATAACTCAATTCTATCACGATGATCAGCGATCTTGGATTTGTCCTTTATCTGGTACACGTTGATATTGAAAGAGGTCATACCTGAGTGTAAAAACGACCTTGCCTATACACGAGCGTCGAGCACGAGGCTCCTTGTCCTTGGTCAAAGACTCAAAGCTGGTCAAAGCCGGAACGTTCTTCGGTGGCGACAAAGGGCGGCAACGAATATGGAGAAGAGTTGACACGGTCTCGTGATCCATCCCGCGTCAGACGTCTATTTTTCTATCCCGGACCCTAGGCCTTAGGGCCTACATACACCGTACATTGTCGTTGCCGACGTTGGCAAAGCTATCTACTGTTCAACCAAGGCTCTCGTATTTTACTGAACCTCGCTCGAGCGCTTGCAGCTATCTACATACAATAGCGAACTGGCTATAAGGATTCGGGATGCTGAACGAAAGTAGTAGACTTGGGTAAGCATCGTCCTCCTTGTTTATTCTTTCAATTCATTGGCATCAACTCTTCTTGAAGTTCTTCACAGAACATCAAAATTGCAAGATCTTGAATAGCGCCTGCTCCCCAACTACCTTCTTGTCCGCCAATGCCTCGAACCCGACCCAAACGACCCTGCAAGTACGTCCCATTGACTCTTTTTGCATCCATCGTCGTGCTGAGGAACTAGGTATCGACAGCAGTGATTGATATAACGACGGACAACACCGATAGACAAAGGCCAAGCCCGGTGACTTCTCAACACTCCACCTCATGATTATCGACAACAGTTGGAACATGAATCATGGCAAGGGAAGGATATCCATACAAAGCACGTACACTCTGTACAAGTATCTGGGAATACGAAGCGGAGACTACGATACGGAGAGGGACAGATGGAATTTACGATATGAATACATGCGACGTGGCATGGAGGTGGTTCTACAACTTGTTTCGGAGGTCTGCAGTGTCACCTTTTATCCTTTCATTTTGTATCCTCACACTAATTTTTTTTAGTTCTATCCCGCTACTTCCGTGTCGCTTTGAGCCTAGTATATCGTCAATGTGATGCCCAACTCCTTCTGCAGTACACGGTTCGACATCTTGTTTCGAAGGTCCGCAGTGTCGTCTTTGATCCTTTCATTTTGTATCCTCACACTATTTTCTTAGTTGTATCCCGCTACTTCCGTGTCGCCTTGAGCCTAGTATATGGTCAATGTGGTACCTAACGTCATCAGCTCACGAAAATTCCTTCCGAAATATATATTCCTAATATCCATCAAAGTCGGCTTTATGCTCCCTCAGCTAGCGAGCTATGATATCTCAAGAGTAGCAGGCTCGTCGTTCTGGCTCCAATCAAGCCCAGGTAGTGCCAGTCCACGCCAATTACAATAGATTTTCGAGCTCGATGCTCTAGCTTGCGAATTGCTGTCAGAAGTGGTCGCCACATACGTATGGATCTGTATGGCGCGAAGGCGAAGATGGATTTAAGTGCTGGCACCTATAAATATCCTTGGTCTACCTCATGAAGTTCGTCTCGACACTTCTTACATCCCTTCCTCATTCTTATGCGTGTCGTTTTCTCAGCAGCAGCACCCGCCTTCTAATGTCGAAGCCTAGGGTATTTCCGAACAATCTTGGGAAGGTCTCGATGTGCCTACATCTTTGTCTCATGATTTTTTGTGGAGCATTGACAAATTACAATGTTCACAATGAAAAGACAGGATACTTTCAATCATGCGCCAGCTGATGGTCAAGGGCTATTATGCTACGGCCAGGGATAAAGTTACGGGAAACAAGAACGTCGTCGGCAGCAGTAACATCGTCGACTCAAACAACGAAAGGATCGTCGAACTTTCCCTCGTCCCTTCCCTATCGTGCTTCCTGTTTCTCGCTCCAAAAATGCTTTACCCACAGGTGGCACTCGACTAATTGTCACGTAACTCAGCCGACCCCCGCTCATGCTCCTCCCACTCCCTCCCTTCATCGTTAGCCAGGGCTGATACCGTCACGGTCTACTACACCAGGAGGTCTGGCATTTTCTCCTATCATTCCACTGGAAACATCTCACACGCCCACGGGTAGGCTTGCCTGATATAGTACGCGAAACTGTGAATGCTCTGGCAAGTGTGGCGAGCGAGTTTTCCGGTTGTTTCTCTGTATGAAGTGTACGTTTCTGTTGTATTGCCTGGACTCTGGATGTCTCAGTAATCTGCACCTGAGTTCCTTCTCTCGATAATGACCATTTGCCCTGTATATGTAGCTATGCTATGAATATGATCTGAATACCTGTTATCTAGCAGTTTACATGTTACTTTTGGTCTGAGTCAGTACTGATTCCGAGTTCGCTGCAAACTGAAGGCACCCGTCAGACTCGGGCGGGCGAGCTTAGGAGGTAAAAGCCAATTATGCGTCACCGTCACGTCTTACAAATCCGAATAGCGGACTACATATAGCGATGGGACAGCAGTAAAAGTCAACCTCGTCAGACGCGTCCCGGGCCGGAGCCCGAAACGAGTTTTGTTGAACTTGTTGAACGACATCCCATCGGACCCTGTGGCCTTGGGGCCTGTCGTATGTCGTACCTTCTCATACCTCACGTTCCTCTAAAGAAAAGAAAAAGTCCAACAGGTAAAGGTCAGTGCTGCTTAAAGCCGCCGAAGCCACGATGTTTTGCCTTTCCTCGTTTTGTATCGTCCAAGCCCTGAATCTTTTTTCCCTTATCTGCTTATCAGATTTATGGTCACCCCCGCTCAGTCACTGCCAGTCCTCGAGAAGAGAGCCTCAACTTCCCAGATAATATCTGTTTCTTCAGTATAAGAATGAGCTGAACAAAGGTCGAGTTCACTATCAGTTCACTGCTCAATCGTTTACAACTGGCTATGTACCGCACTGCTGCTCTCATCTCCTTCGTCTCTCTCGTTGTCTACAATCAACAGGTTGGCACAAACACTGCGGAACCCACCTTCTGCTCACCTGGCAAAAGTGCACTGGCTCTGGTTCCTGCATGACTCAGTCCTCGGCCGTTGTTCTCAACTCCAACTGGTGTTGGACTCACGTCATTGGTGGTTACACCAACTGCTACGCTGGTAACGCGTGGAACGCGACCGTCTGCTCTGACCCTACCACCTGTGCTGAGAACTGCACCGTCGATGGCGCTGACTACGAAGGTAACCGTTTCCTGATTACTTGGGGATCTTGGAATTAATCGGTTGCTTCGCAGGCACTTATGGTATCTCCTCTAGCGGAGACGCGCTCACCCTCAAGTTCGTGACCGACGGTTCTCAGACGAACGTTGGTTCCCGTGTGTACCTCATGGCACCTGGAAGCCAGACCGAATACCAGATGTTCAACCCCATCAACCAAGAATTCACTTTCGACGTTGATGTGTCTAACCTTCCTTGCGGTCTCAACGGCGCTCTCTACTTCTCTGAGATGGACGCTGACGGTGGTATGGTGAGTTTTCTCAGAATCCCCTGCGTCTATTTTACTCGGTCTTAATTTATCTCCACCTCAGTCCCGCTTTGCCACCAACAAGGCTGGTGCCAAGTACGGAACTGGATACTGTGACTCTCAGTGTCCCTGAGACATCAAGTTCATTGATGGCCTCGTACGTTCCCACAAGCTCTCATATCATAATCTCCTTTCCTCACGTACGAATTTTTCTTCATCAGGCTAACATCCAAGGCTGGGAAGGTTCCTCTTCCGACCCTAACTCAGGAACTGGTGACATGGGCACCTGCTGTAACGAAATAGATATCTGGGAAGCCAACTCCATCTCTGCTGCCGTCACTCCCCACCCTTGCACTGTCCAGGGACAGACTTCCTGTACCGGTGACGACTGTTCCGCTGCTGGCTCCACCGGCAGTGTCTGCGACCAATCTGGCTGCGACTTCAACTCTTTCCGTATGGGTAATACCTCCTTCTACGGCCCTGGATTGATCGTCAACACCAACGACAAGATCACCGTCGTTACTCAATTCATCTCCTCGGACAACACCTCCTCTGGTACACTTTCTGCTATCCGTCGTCTCTACGTCCAAAACGGTCAGGTTATTCAGAACTCGATGTCGAACATCGCCGGCGTTGACCCTACGAATGAGATCACCGATGCTTTCTGCAACCAACAAAAGACCGCTTTCAGTGACACCAACACTTTTGAGGAGAAGGGCGGAATGGCTGGAATGGGAGAGGCATTTGCTAAGGGTATGGTTCTGGTACTTAGTATCTGGGACGACCACGCTGCGCAGATGCTCTGGCTTGACAGCAACTACCCCACTAACAAGGATGCTTCTTCCCCTGGTGTTGCTCGGGGTACTTGCGCTACGACTTCAGGAGTGCCGGCGACGATCGAGTCACAGAATGCTAACGCTCAGGTTATCTTCTCAAACATCAAGTTTGGTGATATCGGATCTACTTTTAGTTCTACTGGAACTAGCACTGGTACAGGTAGCACTGGCACTGGCACTGGTACTAGTACCAGTACTACTCCTGCTGCTATGCAGACTAAGTATGGTCAATGGTATGTCTCATGTTAAGGTCCAAAGTGTATATCCACTGACTGACCATCATGTCTTTCTTTCTTAGTGGTGGTATTGGCTGGACTGGACCTACTGCTTGTACCTCTGGCTCAACCTGCCAGTCCTCTGGCCCATACTACAGTCAGTGCTTGTAAACGATCTCAACCATGACCATGACCAAAGTCGTCGAGTCCACTTGTGGAAGTGTGGAAGGACCTAGAAAATTGTGTTCTGATGTAGTTCAAAGATTTATTTAGTTATTGGGATTGAAAAAAAGGATCTGGTGGTTCTTTATTCTTCTTTAACTTTTAAAAGTTATGTTAGGTATTGGGATTTGTAAACACATATGACCTGAATACATACAATTGCAAATGATGTACCTTTGGGTTAAAGATCAAGTCAGGGAAGAAGTGATAAGTTACATACAGTATACAGAATATGTAATGTTGATACTTCTTACATGGTCCTGGTGAATACTCATTCCTCTGAACATCAAGGAAAGGGATATTACTGCAAGCCATTGTGTTATGATCCTGTAGACAGACTCTGTATACCTGATATAGTTAATGACTTTGGATGATGTTACACAGGAAAGAGAGCCAGGAACTTCAATGTGGATTTTGAGTAGAACTTGAGATGGTGCAAGAATGATTTCCAGAGTCTTGCAGATTAAAGGTTTCCTCATTTGCTTTCTGATATGTTACAGAACATCTGTTGATTGTGACACACTATTGGTTTACATAGAGGTACATTGAAAGCAGACTACAAACATATTTAACTCATCATAGTGATATCAGTTTTTCCTATATAGATAGGAGAGAATACAAGTAAAAAGTTGACCTATCACAATGGTCACATTAAATGACTGGACTGGGAGTAGAGGGCTGTCAGTTGGGAAGAATGATCAAGAGAACTTGGAGACTGACTAGCCTAGGTGATTGATTATTGTAGGCTTAGGAGGAGCTGTGCAATGGCATGAGGATTTCTGCAATGGCAGGAGTGTAACGTAGAATAGCAGGTTCAAAGGGACATTCAAAGTCACTGGGGAGAACACGGACATCAGCTCCTGAAGAGAGAAGGCGTCGCACAACTGCTTTGTGTTTATACACCATAGCAGCTTGGAGAGCATTTCCAAAGGGACCACCCTGAGCATTGATATCTGCACCTGAGGAGACAAGGAGCTTCACAATTGCCTCATTTCCTAGATAAGCAGCAGCCTGAAGAGCATTTCCATATTTCCCACCCTGAGCATTGACATCTGCACCTGAGGAGAGAAGAAGCTTCACAATTGCCTCATTTCTAAGGTAACTTGCAGCAGCCTGGAGAGCATTTCCATAGTGACCACCCTGAGCATTGACATCTGCACCTGAGGAGAGAAGAAGCTTCACAATTGCTTCATTTCTAAGACAGGCAGCAGCCTGGAGAGCATTTCCATAGTGACCACCCTGAGCATTGACAT
>RCHF01002143.1:0-12451 GCA_003987895.1 Neonothopanus nambi | reverse complement strand
GGTTGATATATACAGCTAGAGATAGTAGATACTGGAATATCTCTTGATCTAGTGTCAGGTTGGATATTGCAAATATTTTTCCTCAGATTCTTGTTCATATATCTCAAACAGCAGAGTGTAATCAATGCATGACAGGATTGGTGTGATTGCTTATCCATAGAATATGGTGGCTGACAATGATTCATATCCATTATGTACTCTGGGAATGATGCATGGAAGATTGTGACTGGATGAGTGGCAACATTCTGAGGATCAGGAATGCTCAGCAATGAGTGCAGAGAGGATAGGCTGTTAGCAACATCAATCTCTGCCTCCATAGTCTGAAGAAGACCTTCAATTCCTCTAATAGATAGAGGGTTGTATAGGATTACAATTGTATGCAGGACAATGCACTGAATTCTCAGTTCTGCCTTGGTCAGTTTTTGGCAAACATGTTCCAAAATCTGAGAGTAGAGTGAATAGATCCCATTCTTGGCTCCTTCAGCAGTATTAGTCACTGCCTTGAGGCGTGCCACTTCATTGCTGTGAAGGCATAAATGAAGAGCTGATCTGCCTGCACAGCAAGCCTAGCTGTATAAAATCCAAAAGGTTCCTCAAGAGCTTTATGGGAGGCAAGGTGCTTCAGTCTCTCCTTTACATACAGAACAATATCTGCATGTACAACAGAAGCTTCAATGTCATGCAGTCTAAGCTGGCCAGACTGAAGCAGTCTGCTCTGCAGCTCAGACCTGACCTCTGTCTCAGGCCTGCTTGAGATGAATATGCGAACAGGAAGGGAGGAGACATGCTGCATAAGGAGAGAAAGTATGGACCTGGTAGCTGCAGGATCACTGCACTCATCCAATGCATCAATGACCACAATCTGATGTTTGGAGTATTCTGCAAATGACTGCGTGTGCTGCATAGGCTCAGCAAGAAGCCATTTCATCTGTTCAGTAGGTCTATATGCAGCAACACCAGGCCTCCTTTTCAGCAGCTCAACAATGTGATCATGATAGTCAAGATTCTGTCTAGCAAGAGAGCTAGCAATGGTAGGAATGATTCTCTTCACATCACTGCAATCTCCAGATGACCTTGAACAGAAGAATGATGCTCCCAGCAGACCAATACCACTAAGGAATTCACAGAAACTCTGAGCTATGGTGGACTTTCCTGTGCCAGCAATTCCACTGAGCCAGAATATCTGTGAGCCCTCCCTGTCATTGGCCCACTTAATGAGCCTTGCAAGGACTCCAACCCGGGTGCCAGGCATGCAATGAGTATGACTCCCTGCCTCAAAAGAGGCCCCTGGTACTGGGCATAATTTATCCAACATATCTGTATTGTTTTCAGCTAAGCACTCTCAACATTTATTAGTATACACATTATGAGACTTACAGATATCCAAGAGCTCATGTGAAACTGGAGTATAGATATTGGTGATGATATCACCCTGATGGTTGGTGAAAACACCTCCTGACACTTGGATACCATGAGCATTCTTGAAGAAGCTCATGGATTCAGCTAGATGGTCTGGAAGCATAGGTGGGCTGATTGAAGTAGCATCTCCTGGTGGAGCACTGCTAGTAAGATTGACACTGTGAGTAGAAGACAATGAGGTATTCATTCTGGACTGCTCAGTAAAGATGAGATGATGGTGGTTCAAGTTCAAGAAGTGAAGTGCTTGTTATTCAAACTCAGCTGTCAATACACCAGGTGATTTCCGCATGAAGAACTCACATCAGAGTTCTGACACCTCATCTGTCAATCCTCACAGTAAACTTAGACAAACAAGCTATAAATACAAGATTCTTTATTTAGCCTTCTGCTTTGGGAATCATCTCCTATTGGAAACTTGGACATCCAACAAGATCCATCTCCCATGTGTTTGAATTTCAAGCTAGTCATGAGCCAAAAGCATTGAGTTCATGACTTTGGTTGGAGTGTAATAGTAGCTTGTGATCAGTTCTGTATTGATGCTTCCCAGTTTCCATCTGTCAGTTCAGATGATCTGATGAGCTTGAATAGAATAGGTTCTCACCTGACATGTACAGCCCGTACTGCCAGAGCACAATATACTACTCGACCATACTTGTGATCGGAAACCAATGATATGGTACCCCAGCCTCGTTTAGACATAGAGGCAGCCAAACACTATATGAAGGCATTGATAGTTTTTTGAATGACATCAATATATATAGATTGTTGAGACCAGCGAGTTTCCCCAAGTCCTGAAACTTGGACAAACAACATACTCAAAATCTATTACATTCACCTACATTGTCCTAATGATTGATGAATCTCACAATGACAGACAACTTTTACGTTGCCCAAGAATGATCATCATGATCAGTGCACATGTACTGTTTATATCAGGTGCGAAACTTATGACCTTTGACTGTCTGAACCTGAGAGCCTGAGCTTGACTCCCCATTGCAGAATTCCGGTCGTGCTCAACGGATTTCCTCCTGCAATGCAAATGTCGAAATGACATGGAGTAGGTGGGGAACCAAGAGGGAAGAGCTGTTATTGATAAAATGCAATCGTCAAGCTCACTCAAGGATCAACAATAGAGAAAACTGCGCTTTCATATATGAGTATAGATTTCTTCTCCTCATACTCCGGAACTTCCCTTACAACATCCCCATCTGTCCTGCTTTCCCCTCAGGCTTGTACTTCATCATCTATCTACCACCACCCCATCGTTCATCATGTCACCACTCACATCGACCATGCTCATCGTAAATATCTCCCCCAGGTGGTTCACCGTACTCGTCATACGCAGACAAAACATCCTTGTCGTCCAGCTCATCATTACTCATAATCATTCGGACCACTGGGCCATCCTACAGCCGTATTCACCAATACCTACTGCGCGTATACGTAAATGTATGTAGCGGGAGTTGTAAAGCTAGGTACGGAGCGGGTAGAGATACGAGTACGACAAATTAGTGGGGATATGAGCTATAGTTTCACTTGCAAGGTCGTATGCTGTGAGATGGTGTACTCCAAAGGTAGCAGAGGGTGGAGTCTCTTGTTATACGGGGAATCAAATGGCGTGATAGATAGTAAGTATTAGGAGAATGATCTAGAGAATATATAAAATTAGGATAAAATCTAGAGAACGTGAGGGACGTATGCATTGAGAGATCACTCACTTTCATGGTATCGACAACTCGAACTCTTCCATATTCTACTGTGCCACTCGGCAAACGAGATGTTCCTTCTCTTTCTCCACGGACGTCGAAATCTACCTCTTCGGTGATGCTCGGTAGCAATTCGTTCGAGGACAATTCTCCTGCATCAGCATGCCTATTCGTTAAGAGATTGTGTGTGGCAAATTGTGAAGATGAAGATGTAGCACCTGAGCGTGATGGTGTTTAGGCGCGGGGATGTCACTGACGGAAAATGCTAGGAGGCCGTACTGTGAAGGTAGGATGATCGTTAGTGGGTGAACACCGATTTTAACTCTCTAGCCACTTACACAGCTCCCGACATCGAATTGTGTCATCCTCTGTCTCCCCGCAATCCATCTCCCTACGCCACTTCTGTTCATGCTCAGCCGTTTCCATACCCCTCGTCCTCATCGTCAACTGAGATGCATCTTGAACATTCAAGTATGAATGGAGAGACCGTTCTTGAATTGTTTTTCATTTGAGACATCGACGATGGAAGAAGAGGATTAGGGAGATAGGATTGGTACTAGGATTGCTCCGAGGGAACTGAGGATGGAGGGAAAAAAGGGTTGGAGAGCGATGGTTGATGTGGATGTATGGAGGTGATAGTATACCAATCGAAACTTTCTGCAGAAGTGGATGGTCCTAGAGGAGTATTCCATGAGTGTTCCAAATTTCTGCGAGTTTTTCCCCAATTCTCCTCACCCTTCCCTAGACTCGGGCATGTATGCATAAACAAATGAACATCCGGGACGGGGCTGCCGAGATTAGTACGAGGGAGGTGAGGGCGGCGGGAGAAGCGGGATAGGCGGAGGAGGCGGGGGACAAAAGCTCGTCATGGACTTGAGGTTACGAGTTCGTAATAAAATGGAGGACTCGTTCTTTCTTCCGACGTCCCCGCCAAAATGCGTTCCTGTTAAGCGTGAAGCCGATGATTGCCGGTCGGCCGGCAAAATTATCACGTGCTTCTCAGTTCCCGTGGGCTTTTTGCCTGCATGCATTCCTGTTAACTGTGAGTACTTTGTCATGGCTTTCTCGTCAGCGTATTTTGCACTGCTTTATTTGTTTCGTTTGCTGTGTTTGTCGCTGTATGTTATTTGTTGTAGATCAATTTCTGTTTTCTCATTATGTTATAATACTAATTTATTTTACACTCTCCCTTTGCTGTACGTCTACGTGTTCTGAGCCTCTGCTCCTACTCCCCCATGTTCATCCTGCCCATCTTCACGCTAGCCTCGCTCTCCATCTCTTCGTTGTAGTCAGCCTTCTGTTTCAGTGACGCGCCGGTCAGTTTTCTTGCTCCAGCTCGGCGTGCTTCCTGTGTTCGTTGTGAGTACGGCTTCTCTGTTCTCCCTTGTTCTTACCTCAGATATGCCGCTGTCTAGCAACGTCATTGATCTCAATACTGAAACAGTTCGATACTTCTTTGGTTTTCCCTTTCCCCCAGTCTCCACCATCATCAACGTCAGTTTAACCTCCACAATGTCACCTGTTTTGAACATTACAGGGTATATCTTTTTGAAGCTGCGTGCAATGGGTATTAGTATTTATGTCACCTCGTTCTAGATGTTGCCCGTACCTCTGTTCACCCGTGCTGGTCGCTTTTCTTTCGTAGTACTGGACACGATTTTCGGCAGTATGGATGTGTGATTTACCTGCGAGTTTGGCGAGCCTACCGTCATTGTCCACGCCTTCCTCGAATGCTACCATCTCCTCGTATCCCGCCATGGATCTCGACGTGAAATATCTGTTTGATGCCTCGATAGTCCTGTGGCCTTGGAAGGTACCGAAAACATTGAGTGGTTCGATGGCGTCTTCTGGTATGTTGCGAGATAGGAAACCGTTCACGTCTTCAATACCTTGCATTGCTACGTCGAAGATAGAGCTTCCCAACCCTGTTATCTCAACAGCCTGCCTTAGATACGATACCTTTCCCGCCCTTCTCATTCCAGTGAGCATATTGTATGTTTTTTTGTGTCAATTGAGATACTCACTTCATGTTTGCCCTTACAGGAGGAAGGTCTTTATTCACCAGAATTCCTTGCACCACAAATACTTTTTCTTCCCAGCCCTCTTCGTTGGTGACAACGACTCTCCACGCCGGTGGTATCCCAATCACCATTGTGTTAACTTTGTCTTTCCATTGTTCGTCCTATTACGTACTCTATGGTCAGCGAGGAGCGTGTTACCAGATCACATTCAACTTACCTTTGTGAACGTCGCAAGGTGGGCTGGGGCAAACTCTCCCTTTATTCTGGTTTCTGAAAGCTCGTCCAGCCGTTTCCCTGCGTGCAAGCATTACTCGGGCATTTGTATTGAAAACAAAAATCAATTCTTACTGGCTGTTTCGAAATTGTAATACTTTGGATCCATCTTTCTGTCGTGTTTGTTGGAGCTTGCTCAGCAGCGTTTCAGCTCGTTGAATAGGTGGGTGCTTTTATGATATTCTCTGTGTATGCATTGCTTACGATGTTGTCTTATAGATATGATATGATTTACTCTAAGTCGGCTGGACTGAATCATCTTATTTATTGCTCCGTGACGGTACTGTTCCTGGAATCTTTGCTCTCTGCTCGCTTCCATACGATGCATCGGAAGTTCTGGGTCAATGTCTGATGCTGGTATCGTCGCTCCCTGCTTGCTTCTGGGAGGTTCTGGGCCAATGTCTGATGCTGTCTTACAATTTACTCTAAGTCAGCTGGACTATCCTGTCTTATTTCCTGCACGACGGCACTGTTCCTGGCTGGTATCGTCGCTCCCTGCTTGGTTCTGTGTGATGCATCGGATGTGCTGCACACTTTTCTGGCTGGGTCAATGTCTATTCGTCTCCCCTCTCGCCTTCCCCCCTGGATTCGCCCTGTCACAATTAATCCAGTCTACTCGCAATGGGTCGTCTTCCTCCGGTCTTTTCGTTCTTCCGTTCGTTCTTGCTCTGTTGGTTATAGTGTTTGCATGGAGTTTTACAGCCTCTCTTTTCGCTCACTCCCACCTTATGTTTTTGTATGTCTATTTTTTCAATGTTTATACTGTTCATTAAGCTCACGAACATGCCAGCTGGAAGAGTTGTTGAAATAGAAGGGTTGCCGGTCAACGTCGTCCCCGTGTCCCCTACATCCACCATGATGAATGTGTCACTTCCTGACGGTTCAAATATCCGCATTTCCTGCACTCAGGTTGAAGTGCTGCTGAACTTTGTGATGACTGATTACACGTCACAAGGCAAAACCAGGCCCTTTAACCCAGTCGACGTCATGAGCTGTAGGGATTTTCATGGTATATACACCGCGCTTTCGAGAAGCATGTCAGCCAAGGGCACAATAATCCTGCAAAGTTTTGCCCCACAAAAGATAACTGGCGGCCAGATACAAGGACTGAAGAACGAATACCACGAGCTCGAACTTCTTGACAAGATAACCCGATTACGCTATCTCGGTAAGTCCCACAAGTCAGTTGTAGGTCATCAACGCCATGTCCTTATCAAAGCTTTCCATGCATGGAAAGGTACTTCGTATGTTCCAGCTAACGTGCATTCAGTGATAAGGTGGTTGAAAAAAGATCTGTGGTCTGAATTGGATATGGAAGAAGAAGCTTGGAGAGTCGTTTCCCGCCAAAAGAAGGAAACCACTGACGATAAACTTAAAGCAGAGTCAGAACGACGTAAGCTGAATGTAGCAGAGGGATCTGTACCACTACCAGTCACTTCCAACTTCAATCTGACTGGAACACCTGCACGAGCCCAGAAACGTCGACATGTATCTGATATGTTGACACTGGAGACCACAACGTTGAAAGAAAGAAGCAAGAGGCCAAGGAATGCATCTAGCAGAGTCAGATCAGCTGTGCCTGTAGGCCCTCGTTGGAATGCTAATAGTTGTGCATACGATACCGTTGTGTTCGTCTTGCATTCTATATGGGCACACAGTCTGGTTAGATGGTTGGCTGCATTCAATGAAGGCAGTAATCCATTGATGTCAGAACTGGCAAGTCGATTTGAAGATTGTCGTTTGAAGTCGCTTATGATCGAAAACGTGCACGACAATTTGCGGCGTGGGCTGGAACAAAGAGATCCTAGAGTGTTCAGAAATGGAGAATATGCACCAGTGCTTGGAGTACTTGATAACCTGCTCACTGCTGATTCAGCAATATTTGATTCTGAGTATGTTTGTCGTAGTCAACATCCAATTAACCGCGCGCCGCAGACACTACACAGAGCAGTGCTTGACTCTACATTTCCTTATTCCTCCATCTCGGATTGGATTACTCAGCATGAACACCAAACCCACCTCAGATGTACGGTGTGTCAGCTCCGTGTGATGATCAGATACAAAGCTAAAACACTGTGTCCTATCTTTGCATTTCAGCTGTCTCAGGCTGACCAAGGGAACGACATACCTTATATAAACAGCGAGATATTAGTAACGGTAGATAATTATCATAACACGGTGGAGAGGTATGTTCTTCGTGGTGTAATATACTATGGTGGACATCATTACACAGCGCGCGCTATCGACAACTTCAACGATAATACCGTCTGGTTGTACGATGGTGTGAGAGGTCCTGCTAATGTAACCTACAATGGTGATCTTGAAAGAACTAACTTGTTGAAGCAGGGCGCAAGGACTGCATGTACTGCAATATATGTATGGCTAAGCTATTTAGAATGAGTTGGCCGACGTTGATAAACACATGAAAATGAACTCGTACCCGCCTGGGCACCGCCCAGGCCATCAATCAAGTAAAGAAGAAAGAATACCTCCAGAAAGTTGGTTGTGGCTAGACCAACGTATAAGGGTGGAGTGGAAGGGAATGAAGGAGTGTTTTCCTGCATGAACACATTCACACCAAACACATTCACACCAAACACGTGAGAAGTAACGCAGATGGAGGCACGCAGAGCCTACAAAGACGACAACCTTTTTTCATTAGGCGAAGGCGAAGATACCTCGCTCGACGCTGTTGGCGGTACAACCCACTCCGGTAAACCTTTTGGTCATTGGATTCATTTGGGCTCCCTTTATCGTTAGGAGAAGGTGAAGATGATTCGCTTGAGGATAACTCGTTCGACGATGTCTGCCTGTAGCAAAACTCTCCTGATGTTGAATTTATTTAGGCTACCAATCTTTCTCCAAAAAACAAAGGAACTTATGAAGTCAGAGGAGAAAGAGAGAAGTGAGAACGTACGTAATATTCTTCCAAACATCTCAAGCGCTGGAAGTTTCTGTGTTGTACAATTCAAAGCAGAAGAACTAGGAGTTTTCTCAGAGGCTTCTCGGAGAATACAGCCATCGTTTTTGTTGCAAGACTGTAGGACGACTGTGTTGGTTGGTATATAAAAGGCGAAAGTGGCGTGGCAAAAATGTTGTGGATGAATTGGACCGACCAGCCGACAATATCATAATCTATTGGTTTTTTCTCCTCTCTTCTTCGTTCATTTCAACGTCACGCGTCAACTCAAGCTTATAATGAGCAGTGCATTTCTCTCAAGGACGCTACATAACTCCTCTACATACAGTCAGGTTCTCAATAAGGCAACGAAGGCACTGAAAAGCAAACTCGTCGATATACTCGCTAGTGAAGCAGACATTCTGCACGCGTTGCGCAGGTGGAATTAACGCTGGACATTCTGTGTAGTACGTTTTCATTTGTTTTTTTCGTTTCCTATTCACCACTAACGGAGTTGTATTCATTGATAACTGTAAGACCACCCAGTCCGTTATACCCGCCGGATCCACCATAGCCACCTCCTTCAGCAATTCTTCATCAAATGGCTCTTTATCGCATACAGGCGCCATCGTTAGTGGAGTCGTAGGAGGTAACGCAGCTCTTCTCCGTCTAACGGCCTCCCGCCTCCTCTCGACCACACTCGACAGTTCATATTTCCTCCAGCACCACCCTCACTCTCATCACAACTCTCACTTCTATTCCCAAGCACTGGCGCTAACGTGTGGCATCCCCCATCCATAAATCTGAATCATACTTCAAATCTACATCAAACGTTGAAACTCCTTCCTTCTATCCTTATCCTCAACTGCGCTCGACGTGCCCACCGCGATTTCTGTGGGTAAGGAGGATGAAGGCTGGCGGAGACAGGACTGATGAGGGAACCGGAGATGATGGTGAAGTAAATAATGGTGTTGGAAACGGTAAGTTTAGTTTCGTTGGGCATATACTACGCGAAATGGAAAGAAAGCTTATTTTTTGTTTGTTATTCAGGGGAAGATCATAAAGATACGCGGAAGAAGTGTAGGAAAGATAAGAGTAGCAAAAAGAGAAAAGGGGCGGAGAAGGACAAGGCGGGTGCGGATGTTGGGAAGATCGTACGAGTAGGGTGGGTTGAGTAGCTCCCTTTTTTCGTTGTTTTGTATCTATTCTCCCTTCTTCGCCGCTTCGCCTCGTCTCAACCCTCTTCTCCTCCACGGAGGTTTTTTTTGTTTTTTATCGGTCTTCAGGCCCAGGATTCATCTCTACATCTCTCCCTTTGTCTGACTTTTTTCGACCTTCGACCGTCGCCTACCTTCTCGTCTGTCAAAGTCCCCTACTGACATGCCCACTCTCGCTCACAGATTTCACAAGTCATCTCAGGGTTACTCAACACCCCCACCGTGATTCACGTTCCCGTTCTCGAATATCCTTCTATTCCTCATCACCCCACTCTCATCATCATGACGATTAATAATTACACCCATCCCTCTCCGCGTCTCAGTCCTCGTCCTCCGAGTCGACTAAGGCTGGGCATCCGGGCTTTTTCCTTTCCTCTTTCTATTCCCACCTTCAACTCTGAGCCAATCGCGTCTTTTTGTCTTTGGGGGTCCGTGTTGCAGAATTAGAGGGGTTATGTATCAATGGAGATGAACTTCCACGGTGTTGGGTGTTTTGAGATGTTCGTCGTTTAAGATATTGACAGAAGAATGGATTGGCCACCTAGGACTCACAGGAAAAACTCCTCCCTTCCATCCCTTCCTTCCTAATTTCCGACATCGTCATCGACTCATCGTGCGGTTCACCACCCGACTCTGACTCAACCGATACCTCACTTTGTCACCATACCACTTCGAGAGTAACGGGTGGAGTTGGAGTGCCTGCGCCTCCGTAGGCGTATCCGCCGTATCCATGTCCATGTCTACTCCCACCTGAAGATATCGTACCGCCAGTAAGAGGTGGACTACCCACCCCTGGTGATCCACGAGGATCATACCGATTTTGATTTTGATTCGCATTCGAAGGGTTGAATAGTTGTGGAGTGCCTACGCCTCCGTATGTGTATCCGCCGTATCCATGCCCATGTCGTTCATACTCTGGTGGCACCGTCCCACTGTTATAAACGTGAACCTCACCTCACGTCGCCTTAATGCTGCAACCGGACAATATACGTATAGATCTCGGAGCATAATTAGTATACAGATACAATTGCATACTAACTACCTATTGTATAACTACTATTTGCCTACATTTTTCACGTGCTGGATAGCTTTTCATGGGAAATTGGTAGAGTCATCCGTTGACTGTTTTAATGTGAAGGAATTCCTGGTGAATGAATGAGGCGTGGTTGGAATATGGCCATGGTATGTAGTACTTGCTTTACAAAATGACTCAGACAGTCAGTACACTCATGATATGATCAATACAAAATTAGATGGAAATGATATTCCTCCAATAACTTTTATATGAACCTCTGGTACTCCAGCCTCACTTAGGCAAACTCAGGTTAGTTTGGGAGTGGTGGAAGGTTACCTTGCTTTGACTACAGCTCTGGACTCTACTATTATATTATATACTGGGTTTGATTGCTATTATTACAAATACCAACAGTCATATCACAAACCGTGAATATATTCTGTACATTAGGTGAGGTACACCATTGCTAGTCATCTGTTGGTAGAAACAGAGCTGTTCTTAGTAGTTCTGTTGCATGATTCACTCAGTATTCACTATGTCTGCCATATCCAAGATCACCACTGCCCCAGAACCATACCCAAAGCAAATCTTGGCTCCATGCTGTGCCATGGCGACAGGGCCCCTGTAATGAGGTGGAATCCATAAGACATGCTTTTTGCCTGAGCTAGTGTAAGCAAAAATCCTATCACCACTCCCAGAAAGGCTATAGAGGGGATCCTTCTCAGGAGAAACTGACAATAAGCAGTTGCTATCATGAAAGTCTGGCAGAAGGGTAATTAAGAAAATGTACACACCAAATACCTGCTTGCCATCAGATGCATCCAAGACTAGAGTCTCCCATAATTGAGAAGTAGCAATCACATGCAAACCATCAGATGAAAAGGCCACAAATTGCGAGTCTAAATTGCGACTGAATGGCTGCTGCACCAATTCCATGTGTCCTGTGGAGGTGTTCCATATCCTCACTTCCAAGTCATATGATCCTGACACAACATGCATGCCATCTGGTGAAAAGGCCACAGATGTAACCGCCTCTGAATGGCCTCTGAGAACCTGTTCTACCTGTCCTGTAGAGGTGTTCCAGATCCTCACTTCCCCGTCTTCTGCTCCTGAAACAACATGCATGCCATCTGGKRAAAAGGCCACAGATATCACCYARYCTGAATGGCCTTTGAGGACCTGCTCTACCTGTCCTGTAGAGGTGTTCCATATCCTCACTTCCTTGTCMCCTGATCCTGACACAACATACATGCTGTCTGGTGAAAAGTCCACAGATGTCACCCAGTGTGAATGGCCTGCGAGCACCTGGTCTTCTTGTCCTATGGAGGTAGTCCATGTCCAGACGTCCTCATCATATGAGCCAGTGACAACATGAATGCTATCTGGTGACAAGGCCCCATGTGCCACCAAGTGTGAATGGTCTTTGGGCATCTGTTCTGCTTGGTCTGTGGAGATGTTCCAGATCCTCACTTGATTGCCTGATCCTGACACAACATGAATGCTGTCTGGTAAAAAGGCCACAGATGTCACCCTCTCTGAATGGCCTTTGAGCACCTGTTCCACCTGTCCTGTAGAGGTGTTCCATATTCTCACTTCTTTGTCCCATGATCCTGATACAACATGCATATTGTCTGGTGAAAAGGCCACAGCTGCCACCTTGTTTAAACAGCCTTTGAGCACCTGCTCCATCTGTCCTGTAGAGGTGTTCCATATTCTCACTTCTTTGTCCCATGATCCTGACACAACATGCATATTGTCTGGTGAAAAGGCCACAGCTGCCACCTTGTCTGAATGRCCTTTGAGCACCTGTTCCATCTGTCCTGTAGAGGTGTTCCATATCCTCACTTCCTTGTTCCATGATCCTGACACAACATACATGCCATCTGGTGAAAAGTCCACAG
>RCHF01002139.1:0-10385 GCA_003987895.1 Neonothopanus nambi | reverse complement strand
TTTCTCTTCCTCCTTACGTTGCCTCTCCTCCTCTTGCGCTCTCTTGATAGCTTCACGTTTTGCACGTTCCTCTTCGCGCTTCTTGCGCTGTTCTTCCTCTAAAGCGGCCTGCTTTGCCTTCTGCGCAGCTTCTTCGGCGGCCTTCTCAGCAGCTTTTTGAGCCCTTTCTTCTTCCTTAGCAAGCTTCTGTTGCCTGGAGAGGGTAAAGACATTTGTGTCAGATTTATGATCATGTTCGATAAAATCAGCGAAATCGGGAAGAGATGAAGATGAGGAAGATGAGGGATGTGATGGGAGGATAAGAGTAGAGGTAGAATATTGATGAAAAGCAGACGGATAGAAAAAGTAAAACAGATTAATGAGATATCGAATCATGATATCCCACGAGTTTCAACGTTCCGGGGCAGACGATAGACGTACAGCAAGGGAAAGAAACAACAAAGACATAAAATGAGATGAGAGCATAAAAGGAATGTCTAGCGCAAACACGAGTCCGGCCATGAGCCAAACAGATGGTGTGACATGCGAGCAAACAAGGCACCAATACAATAGGAAGTAAGGTGCCAAGTTGAATAAAGTTGGGTTGTGCGCAATCCAATCCTTGCAGCGAGGAGATGCACGAGGAGAACGGAACGTAAGCACGAGCAAAACGAGCGACATGAGCCTTATAAGCGATTTGTTGATCGACTTCTCGGCAAAAATTCCACTTGTCCAACACTGACCCTGCTCCCTCCCTCTTCCTCCACCCGAGCAATCCCAGCAACCCAACAATTTGGCATTCGCATATTGCAATGCGGTACCTGGATGTAGACCGACTAATCTCCGAGGCATGTCAAGCCCCATCCAAACCAGACGCCAGCTAACGGTCGCAGAAGCATCACTCGATGCCGGCGGCATACAGAAAATACCGAAGGACAGGAAAAGGGATAAAAAAAAGAACTTTTGAAGTGAAACACTCACCGTTTCTTATCCTTCTTCCTCTGGTTCGCTGTCTGCTTCTTCGCCTCTTTCTCCTTCGTTAACTTGTCCTCATCCTCAATTTCTCGAAGCAGCTGCAGCTGACGTTCTTGCGAAACCTAAAATGGCCGTAGGAGACAAGGCAGCAGAGCAAGAAAGAACCCAGTCAGCATGCGAACTAAGCGTCGGTAGAAAAAGAGGTGAAAGAGTAATAGAGGAGGGTGGACGGCTGACGACCGGGAACAGGATGGATAGCTCACCTTCTCACGATAGGCCTGCAAAACGCGCTGCTCGAACATGCGGGCGGCAAAGATACTGAACATGCGCTTGCCCTCCTCCATTTTTTGCTCCTCGGTCATGACCTAGACATCAAATAGCGCGATTAGCGATCGAGTCGGAGAAAGAAGAAAAATGACATAAAAGATGAACAAGCGATACACAATGCAGCGCAAAGAGGATCGTGCGTGAGCAACCAGCTCAAAGATTCTTTCGCATCGCACAAGAGGAGATAATCAAAGAATCAACTCACCTCTTCCTCTTCATCATCTTCGTCCTCATCCTCATCGTCCTCGTCCTCATCAGATCCGCCTTCTCCGTCATCTTCCGATCCAACATCGGACCCATCATCCTCGTCATCTTCTGAATCGTCCTCTACATCAGCAGCAGCTTCTTCCTCGCGCTGCATGCGGCGCTCAGCGAGCTGCTCCATCATCTCGAGAAACTTTTGTCCGTCATTCTTCAGAAGATCATCGGCTACGGTTAGGATGTTGCCTGGACCTGAAAAGGACCCGGAGAAAAATTGGTGATATGATAGAGGTGAGGTGGTAGTTGATGGGCAGGAGAGAGCAAGGCGGTAGAGTGGACGTTTGGAATGGAAGAGTAAACATGGAAAAGATCAAAATCAGTATTTGTTGAGACGGAAAGTGATGAAGAACGAATAAAGATAAAATGAGATGTCGACGTCACACGCCACATCGAAGCAAATGGTGAGGTATAGACTCTCAGTGTTCGCTCCGCGGATCAGGCGTGATGGCATGGGAGCGTAAGTGGAGACTGCGAAAAAAAAAATCGCAAGAGAACAGCGAACCGGAGAAAGAGTGTCTAAGAAAAAAAAAAGAAACAAAACACCCACCAGTAACAGTAAGACTACTTCCAAGGTTGAAGAAGCCATCCCTGCCACCGGCACCTTTTCCGTTGACCTGCTGCTGCCCTCGTCTCGCCGATCGCTGTGGCGAAACTTGGTTAACCCTCCGTCTACCGGTCTTTCCATTAGCACCATTCGTAACAAGATCCTCATCTTCATCCGCATCAGGATCATCCTCGTCTTCATCCTCCTCATCCTCTTCCTCTTCATACTCCTCGTCCTCCTCATCTTCATACTCGCCATCATCATCAGGATCATCATCAAACTCTGAGTCCATTTGCTGTTGCGGAGGTGGATGCTTGGCTTGCTGCTGCTGTGGGTGCTTGCCACGTCCATTTACCATCGGCTGTTGGCCTTTGCCTCGGCCTTTGGGATTGGGTGGATGATTAGTCGGAGGATGATGTGGATGACCTATGACGGCGCCGTTTTTGTCAAGCTCGACGGAACCGGGGAAAGGACCTGGGCCGGGTGGAGGTGGAATGGTACCGCCTGAAGAAACGTACCGTTGCTGATAATTGGCGTATTGCTCTAGCTCATCATAGTACGCATCGTAGAGCACCTCCAATTCTTCTTCGATAGCATTTCTATGAAAAAACGAGAAAGAAATAAGAAAACATTTAAGAAAAAAATTTTCCTTTCGAAACTGACCGCTTTCTTCCACAAACAGCACAACTACAAGAGTGTTTCTGCTGCTCTTTCATCTTCCTCAAGACGGTATCCTTCTCGATCTTAACAAGATTCCTCCTCTCTTCTTCTCCAAGACCAAGCCAGAATTCTTTAATCCTCTCCCTCTCCTCAGTAGTACTCGTACTCCAAATCTTATTATTATTGTTCTTCTGTGCCTGACTGCCACCACCATTGGAACCACCACCTCCAGGCGGTCTCCCCTTATGCTGCCCAGACGACGCATTAGACGAAGGAGGCGACGGATGATGATGCTGCTGCTGCGTATACGCATGAGGCGGAATTGGCGCCTTTGATGCAGCCCTGGCCGACCTCGTCGACGGTTGCTGCTGTTGCGCTTGCTGCTGCGCCTGCTGATTCTGATTATAAGTCATTGGCTTTTTTCCAATAGAAACCTGAGACGGCTGCTGAGGCGTTGGCGCTGCCTGCGTCGTCGTCGTTGTCGTCGACGTCGTGCGACCGACTCGCATAGTGGCGGGTGAAGATACTGAAAATGATGACAAAGCAGAAGATTGAGTGTTGGGGGGACCACGGTCTCGGCCCGCGGCCGTATTCGGCACCGGTGCATGCCGAGGCGGATGACCGTTATTAGGAGCATTAGCCGGTGCTGCGCCCGGAGCTCCAGGAGGTGCCCGTTGAGGTTGAGCTGGGGATCTATCTACTACTCTAGTTTTGGTTTGAATGGTATCAGCTGTACCAGGCATAGGAATAGGTGCAAGCGCTGCTGCTGCTTCCTGAATAACTTTGTTGAATGCTGGGTCAGTGAACAGCGCCGGGTCGAACTGAGGTGTACCCGTCTTCGCAACCCCCTCTGCCGCACCCTGAGATCGCACCATCTGCTGTGCCATCGAGTACATAGCTTCCGCCTACGTATGCCATATACCATACACCAAATACCACAACCATACCATACCGTAGTCGAGTTTCAGGAACAGTTGACGATTTAAATTCGTTGGATTCGATTGAGCGGGTGTTCGCATTGGCAGCGACATTGACATTGGCATTGCGAAATTGATCAACGACATAAAAAGATAAAAAGAAACAAAAAAACCATAGTAAGTCATCCTGCCTTTAGGCACGAGAGAACAAAGCAAAAAAGTCCCTACAAAGTTGCGTATCTTCTCATCATCCACAATACCAGCTAACCCTCCTCCTGCTGCTAAACTATCCCTGATGTTTTCGCCAAGTTTAATTGCTCCGGGAGAGTCGCGCGCGCCACCAGTGCCGATCCCATACTTGGGAATCTTATACAGGCCCTCCATAGCCCTCAAAGTAGCTTCATCGAACATCGGCTCTGTAAGCGGTCCTACGCCCTCTTCCATTGGAACCCCAAACCCGAACCCAATCCCCAAATCGAAATCGCCGCCAGCACCATCCGAGTCAGAGTCCTCTTCACCGCCCTTTCTCTGACCCGCACGTACATGTATATGTGCAGGTGCAGGTCCAGACGATAAAATAGGAGGAACAGGTGGCGGTGGAGGTGGACCTATGAATACTTTATCCGAAACCGGAACGGTATTCTCTTTCGCGAAGAATTGTTCGTATATAAACTTCTCCTGTGCCAACCTCGCCTCTTCGCTTTCTTGGTCACTTCCACCTCCCCCTTTCCCTCCCTTACCACTGCCTGTATTTCCACGTTGCATAAAACCCGGAGGAACCCCTTCGAATTCGAGCTCAAGCTCGTAATCCTCATACTCCAAATCCTCCCTCTCCCCATCATCCTCTATCTCCTCACGGCCACTGCCATATCCACCTTCTCCTTCAACACCCCCCTTTCCCTTTCCCTTACCCGTAGTCTTTCGCTTCCTCTCCTCAGCCATTCCACCCGCCGTCTTAACAGCGCTATGCACCTCTACCCTCTTTAGCACACCAGTAGCGGGAGAGTCTCCTTTGCGAGGCGGCTTCACTTCTGTCGTCGGCGCAGAAGTAGGCGGAGCTAACATATCCTGTGCAATAGCTTGAGACGTAATGCCCATATGAGCGAGACTCTTGACTATATCAGCCAATGCAGCTCTATAGGCTGGGTCTGAAAGCTTGGCGTGGTCAAAGGCTGGGTAAGGGGTGAAGGGCGTTGTAGCTGCGGTAGGAGTAGAAGCAGGGGGAGCGGTGGTAGAAGAATTGTTGGGAACTTTAGTGGCACCGGTAGGAATTCCTGGCACCGAATGTGACCCTGACAGGAGCGAGGTAGCAATGGAAGATATGAGCGAGGGGTCAATTGGGATCGTACTTCCAGGTGGCGTTGGCATTGCTATCGGCGTCGACGCCAGTGAAGGAGTCGTAGCATTCGCAGCCGCAGGAACAGAAGCCTCCACTTCCACCTCTCCACCCTTCTTCCCTTTCTTCTTCTTCTTTTTCTTACTCTTCTCACCTCCATCCGCCTCTCCATCCCCTCCACCTCCGTCTCCAGCCTCCGCCGCCACTGCAATCGCAGGCGCCGTATCGGGACCTTTTGGTGGACCCGTCGGTGCCATTGTCGTTGTCGATTTCAGTGTCGAATTCAACTGAGACTGAGGCTGAGGTGGAGGCTCCGTGACAGTCGTGCCGTCCACAGTCATTTTTACTGTCATCCCTACTCCCACTCCCTTTACTTTCACCGGTACGCGCGCGCGACTGACGACTCGCGCAGATTTTTTGCCTGGCATTTTGTTTCAAGCTAGAGGCGCGAGTGGTAATATTCGAGGTCGAGTGGCGTAGGGCGTAAAGAGAAGCAGTTCAAGTGTTATGAGCGAGTAGATGATGTAATAAGTCGAAAAGTTTTGCAAAGTTCTGCAATTAATTGATTGAAGTACGGAAACTTCAAGATCGGGGTTGTAGTTTTGATATGCAGGGAAGTAATGAACAATGAGCCACGGAGCCAAAGAGTAAAAAACACAGGGCAGGCTGATGAATGAATATTTATACTTGAACTCTTGAAAGAACCTAGCCACGCGCGTATCTATCAACCGAGACAAAGAATAGAATGATGAGTGCGGGACTTACGATCAGATAACTCAAAAGCAAAGGCAAAGCGTCGGGATGAAATCCAACACCAAAGAGCCTTAGTCGCGTGCGCCGGTGTAGTACCAGAACCTCTGCCTAAATCCAACCGTGATATGGTCTTTGGGAAACGAAGTAAAATTTTCAGATGCGCCTATGAAACGGAGCAGAGTAAGCATAACCGTAAATCCAGTCGTTCGCAGTAATGATGACGAGCTCAGCTGAGACTCGAGCTCGATTGCAAGAAGTCGATTTAATCAACATCCACCAAGCTCATCGTAATGACCCCAGGAAAACAAGCATTCAAACTAAGAATACACTCACTATTCACAACTTCGCTAAGCCCGCCTCTCGTGCAAACTAATTCCAACGCCCGCACTGGCACGAAATCCACTTTCAACACCAAGTCGACTTCCACTCTTCAGATTCCAAGCGTAAGTAACCTTTTCGTGTGGTCAAAATCGCCCGAAATATCTTTCGCGGTAAGGAACGCCTAAAGGAGGTGAGATGTAGAGAACGTTCCGAGACTGAACGCTGTAGGTAAGGGTAAAATGGAAGACGCGGCGGAAGCCACCTCGGATTGTCGGCGGTAAATTGGGAATAATGTTCCCACGATAAGATAATGATCATCCGTTCCGATCCCCCGATTTCCGAAAATCTGAGTCAGGTTCCATTTTCCGAGCCGATAAAGCCGAGGCCGAGGCACGCGTCGGCAAACCATGGAGTACATGATGCTTTCACAATTCTGTAACGGCGCTATAGCCAAGTGGTTACGGCGACAGATTCGAATTTCGAATGATATCTGTTCCTCTTTGAGGGCGCAGGTTCAAATCCTGCTGGCGTCGTTGGCATTGGTATATATGGCATTTTTGAATACAAGCACGAACTATATATTGATTAAAAACGCAGATAATTTTTCGCTATGTACTGTATGTGATAAAGGAAATAATCTCTTTTGAATTCCGCACTCCTAAGTATGTACATCGCCGACATGCTCATGCTATGAATGCACTTCCTCCTTACTATTTTCCCCGTTTGGATTCCACTAAATAGAACGCATGCAAATCAAAGTCAAATTCAATATACATTCCCCAAACGCAGGAAAATTCAGGCTTACATTAGCCATACAATAACACGCCGTCCCTTCCATTTTCCTCGATCTCTTCTCGCCATCGCCCTTCGTAGCTTTAAGACCTCTCGAGTCGACCTTCCCAACCCCAAGCAGAGTTTCTGGCTCCAGGAGCTGTTCAATTGACTCTGCATAAGTGCACGGGAGAGAAGAAAGAAAGGGAGACCAGAAGATACCTCGAATCCTAGATGTGCGTATCGATCCCTAGACCTCTCGGATGAAGACTCGAGTATGAAAGGTCGTGTATTTGACTGAGAGCGAGCGTAGGCGTATCCTTCGCGCATGAGTAAGGACATGAGACCTATTCAAATAATTGATTAACGGGAAATTTGAGGTTGCTAGGGGAGAGATACAATCATACCTCGTCCCTCAAATGCTTTAGCCGTGAACATGATATGAAGATACCATGCATCATCTTGTTTAATTTCCTCCCCCAATTTCTTTGGAGATAACGAATGGAAAGATTTTTGGAATACTTTGTGTGTGACTTCAGTGAATTCATCTCCGCGCTGAATAGTGCATATAACCATGACAATAAAGCGAAAGGTCAGGGACGGTGAAGGTTTAACGTGAGGAGATCAAATCATACGCACTTTAAGCCCTAGACGTCCCCAGGCTTTGAATACTTTTAATACACCACCTTTCAACACATATTTCATCTTCAACCTTTTCCCAGGAGGGTACCAGCACGCAGCTCCCGCAACGTTCAATCCATTTGGCGCTACCGGCGTATCGGGAGTAGACGAAGCTAGCGCAACAATGATTCGACCGCCACCCAGGTGGCATACCTTCATGAGAAAAGTGTAGAACCAGGCAATATGTGCACCGTCGGGGTCATCGACGGATGTTGCTGGCTGCGTTATAAAAACCCAAACAAAAATCAATTATTCGTTAGCTTAGGTATATAGCCATGAGATGAGAGGAATATAAAACGCACCTTTCTTGCCTGGGCCATGTAACTTATGATTCTATCGTCCAAGAAAGCGCCTCCTGCAGCCCAACCAATTCCATCAATCTCATCGTACTGAGCTTCGCGTATGTGGAATTTATCATTCTTGATAGTTATATCGAAGGGTGCAGGAGAAGGTGGTGCTGACATTGAATATGATGACTTGAAAAGAGTCCGACACTGGGAGTTGAAACACCCCTTTTATGTATGCCCTCTCGCGCAGCCATAGGGATCATAATCACCGGTCAGGGGGCTTTTTTTAGCGGTCGTCAAAAATGTATGTATAGAAAGCACGAGGATGTTTTACCGTCAAAGTACTGATAAAAATCAAGTTCGAGTGGATGGAACATTGTTTCTTGTCAACAGAATTTGACGATGTGAAGTGCAGAATCGTGTCAATGAGGTCCCGGCTACCATTAGAACCGGAGGCCCTCCGGCTGGACGGCAGATCCTCAGGCGTCTCAGCGTAGCGCCCTGTAGGGCCAAGGTATGTGAGTCAGAACAGGTCAGAACGCGTGAATGTATTGGAGAAATGCTAATAAGGCTACTGTTGCGTAGTCGACGAAGTATTTGAAGAGCGACGTCCCAAGTAGCTACTTGTGGTATCCTGGGAAGGTCAGTAGTACACAGGCCCGACTGAGAGCGAGCGTTCTTGAGGCGAACAGACGAATACAGCTTCAGTCTTGTACTAAGTGCCCTAACATAAGTATCGTGCTAAATGACTTTCCAGGGAGTCGTACGGGGCACCGTGTAGTACATAGACTCATATGTATGATCAAGTATCCTTCCCTGGTCGATGCCATTTGCTATATATAGATGTCTAGTACTTACATGACCCGGGGAAGCCCTGAGGTTACAACTTTACCTGGGTCCTAAGAAGTCCTGCGACCTGAGATTTCATGAATAGCTCAGCTGCATGTTGACTGCATGTTGGCTGGAGGTAGAAGTCATGTAGATCTAGACGATCGCGATCGGGTTTCGCTTTTCAAATTTCCAAGACATTGATATTAACAGCTCATCCCACAGATCTGCTTGATTCCAGGTGCTTTGACGCACATCTTGAAGAGAAGTTACTATGATAGTCAACCCAAGGCCAAACGAGAAGAGTATGTATGTATATCGAGGGGGATTACAAAAAAAGAGAAAGATGAGAGAAACAAGGGAAAAGACCAGTTCGACGTTGATATACATTCTCTTCCACTCTCGAACCTAGGCCCCAGCGACAAACGTCGTTCCAACAGGCGCGGCCACACTCACGAAACCCCGTCCAAGTCCCCTCACAACCCTCTCTTGCACAGTTGATCATAAAATTCCTGAATCTTTGAGCGCATTCTGTAGTATAGTCTCTTTTACTGCAGCAAAGACCAGTCGAATATCCGTCGTATCAGTGGCTTGCGTTAGACTGAATGAATTTAGTGTGCACGTAACGCTGAATACGGATGATAATACTCACTGGGGGTACACACTTAATCGAGCATGGTTGGCTTGCATAAATTTCCATAGAATATATTTAGCAGCTTTGTTAACGTCACTGCCGCCGGTGTACTCTGGGAAGTGGTGCTCAAGTGGAACCTGGAATGACATAACATCAACAAGAAGGCTCTAATATGGTCATATGAAAAGGGAAAAAAAGTACTTTGGGTAATTTTCTCTTGAAAATATCAAGTTTGTTCAAGAGTAGAATGATATTGGTCCGAAGGAACCACTTGGAGTTGATAATACTCTCGAATAAAATCAGAGATTCCGCCATTCGGTTCTGTCACCAGCCGTGATTAATTACTTGCTTAGTGATTGTTACGCATCAATTGAAACGAACCTGATTCCTCTCCTCTAATAGGACTTGGTCATACTCGCTCAAAGCTGTGCAGAAGATGATGCTAGTCACGCTCTCAAAGCAGTGGATCCACTTCCTTCGCTCAGAGCGCTGGCCGCCAACATCGAACATATGAATCCTAGTCATGTTGCTAAGCAAGGAAGGAACAACAGGGAGGGAAGTAAGACACCCACGATAATTGACCCGTGGTAAACCTCGTCTCTGTAATACCGGTACTCTTCCGTTGTGCCCGAAGTACGTCTGTCTCAGTAGGAAGATAGTCAGGTTGACCAATACGGAGCACTTCTTGGAAAAAGCTGCCGACAAGTGAGAACGTGAAGTAAAGACGTGTCATATAAAAACTCACTAAGGTGCGCTATCCATTAAGTAAAACTCGCTGCCATGTTCGTCGACTACTTTGTTCATGATGGGATCGCCCCAAAATTGGTGAATGGCGTCCGCTATTTCTTGTGAAAGAATGAATGCGTTTGTCTCGTCCAGTCTATAGTCCATGATCTTGTCGGCGAGGACCTGCAGGAAGCGTCAGCAAAGGGGGTAGACTCCAGAGCACAAGCTGTACACACCCGGTTCGAGTAGATAGTGCAGTCAATACCGAGCTTGCGCATGGCAATGACGATAGCCTGCGCGGAGTCGAGAACATTGCGATATACAATTTGGCGATATGTCGCGCGTTCTGAGTCAGGGAAACCGCCTTTGTGAATGATGCGCATCT
>RCHF01002136.1:0-14866 GCA_003987895.1 Neonothopanus nambi | reverse complement strand
GAGCTAGATATTGGGATGGAAATCTTTGAGCCAAGATTAGATTGTATGTTGAAGGCACTAACTGACCTGTATGTTGTCTGAAACCTCACAAAATTTTCTGAAAGACTAATAGCATTGTCTCTGATCTCAGGGTCACTGAAGTGCAGCCAAATAATGTCCCTCCATCAGCAAAACCTGATTTTTGATCTATAGATAGAAAAGAGACCCACAGTAAATTAAGAATTGTAGACATGTATATAAGCCTGTATAGACTTTGAAGACCTGTAAAGATCTGTGGAGCTATATACAAACTTCTACAGATCTATGCAGCTCAGTCAAGTTTGACTAGATATATAGTATGATATAGTGTCAGGTAATTTCTACCACAGGATGCATGCAGAAACCAAAATCTGATTCCATTGTTTCAGAAACCAGTATTGTTGACGAGCTCTGGTTGAACCAAGCCGCTTGTAGAAAGATCAGGGTATGTCTCTGAATGACTATTACTAGAAGTAACTGACTGTTCTTATATATAGCTTGGACACTGGAAATGAGCATATGAGGTAGATTCTTCCAAAGAAGACTTCCTTTATGATCCAGAATCCCTACCCTATAGCACTGAGATCGAGAAGGCACTGCACGGGCACAAGAAGATTCTAATCCAGATCATGAATGATCCTGATTCAGTGGATGGATGCAATGCGCCTGTTATGCAGTGGTTTAGGCATGCTAATCGGCACACAAAAGCAATTGAATTTTCAGGTGGTTTATCACACGATGACTGCGCGAGAATCAATAACTGGTTCGCACACAAGATTGATGGTGCAAAGGACAAGATTCACATCTGGGGCGCTTCATTCCCTATTGCACATGCACATACACTTCTCCTTGCTTATCGACATTGTGGCGAGTTTCAAGAGCTTTTGGATTGTCCACTGGAGAGCAACTCTGATCCTTCACCACGAGAGCAGTTCATTCTCCAGAAATCTTTTGAACGACTGGTGGATTGGACAGGAAAGATGCGGGATGGAAAGGAGAAGCACTTTCATTCATTTAATGTGGACTTAGAAGCTCTGCGGATCCTTGAAGCACTAATTTTTGATATCTCAGAGGATGCAGGGGTTGCAGGGAACCGTCAGTGGGGTCTGGATGCCAGAAGTCACCAAGATAATTGGAATCCATGGGCTGGAGACGGTCCTGAGCACAATGCGTCCAATATACAGGAGGGAAGTGACGCAGAGCTTGAGGTAAGTGGCCTGTAATGTCATATATCTCTCTCTATATTACAGTAAACTGATGGCAGAGGTCTAGCGAGGACCAGACTTCAAAGATGACCAGATCCCACACACTGCTCCCAGAAAGCCTATAGGACCTCAACCTCAACCTCAACCTAACTACAAAAGTGCAGCTCAGAAGACTATGAACAGCTTGAAGCGGCGGGAACCAGATGATGATGCAGAGAAATCTCTCAGAACTCGCCAAGCTAAACGATCCAAAAATTAGCTAGAATAGCATAATCCTTAGAGTTGACTTCGAGTTGTTACTTACATTAGCCTTTGTTAGGTAGGAACTCAGAATTGCCAACTGTGTGTGCATAACTTGCTATCCAAAATTAACTATTGTACCGGTAGTGTGTCAGGCATACATCAGCACACATCCGCGTACAGGTAGTGTGGCAGGTGTACACCTACGTACAGCAGCGTACCTCTCGCGTACATCAGCGTACACTCCGCGTACATCAGCATACCCCTTGCGTACATCAGCGTACCCCTCGCGTACATCAGCGTACACTCTGCGTACATCAGCGTACCCCTCGCGTACATCAGCGTACCACTCGCGTACATCAGCGTACCTCAGCGTACCCCTTGCGTACGCTAGCGTAGCCTTTGCATATGTCAGTGTACACCTTGCGTACCCTGCATGTACACCGATGCTCATGTATACACCAATGTACCCCTCATGTACATTGTTTTCCAAACTGCTACCAGGATGGTCGTTGAAGGATAGGGCCAATAAGACAAACTCCGCCGCATCTTGACGTTCCAGGACTCGGAACAGAGAACAAAATGTATGAGCGCATTTAGGACATCTGCATGCACGCGTGCAGTTACTTGGGTGCACGCAAAGTCTCACTCACTCACTTGTATCTACCTCAAACCTCAAACTTGTCCAATCAAACTCATCCAAAGCTTACTTATGGCTTGCACTCAGAAACGATACTGACAAGTCCAAGTTAGTCCATATACTCACAAGAGAATAACTTACCGCTGTAACACCGCACCCTATCATATAGTAAACTTATATGCAATGGTAAGTCATCCAGTAATGAGTCTAATCTCAAGGACTCACCGTCGTTGTTTTTCCCCTCAACGTGACGCTCAGAAGCGGCGCCACACGCTCCTGAGGTCAGGTTCGTGTCTGGTTGCCACTTCACAAGCCTACGTGCCCTTTCAGATCGGGTTATGTATCAACATCGAAGCATTGACGCGTGCTCCAAGGGTCTGGTTCACGCGTTGCAACCACCCAGTTGACACTAATGGCACTCTACTAGAACTCTCCAACTAGTTTGTAAGCCTACGTCTATGGACGTAGGCGGGCACGAAGTCGCCTTGGGACGTTCTCATGCCTGTCAGTTGCGCAAGGCATAGATTGCACCGCACGCCAATCTGTTTCTCAATTTCTTACAAAAGCCTAAGGGGTCACACTGCCAGAACCACACTCAAGCGGAGAGTGGGCAACCAAAACATTTGCACGGAATCCAATGAAAGTTCTGCAAGTGCTGAGGGAGAGAGTATGGGGAACAAGGGAAGCAGAGGCGAACGCAGAGAGAACACCATGAGTGTAGACTCTGTTGACGAGTAAGAACTTAGTACTTAGATGCCACTCACTGTATTTCTTGAAACAACACACTGAAATAAAACATACTTATGTGCGAGAATAACAGAAGACGAACAAAGCAAACAAAAAAACAGTGACGACGTATCATTGCGTTCGGGAAAATGAGACGATGGAGGCCGCTGCAAATACGACGCTCAGCCTCTAGTGACGACGCATCATTGCGAGGGATTTAGTTCACGTGACAAAAGGCGGAGATTGAACAAGAAGGATATTGCCGAAATTCAGCCGGACCAAGAAAGACCGAAAATCCGATCAAATCGGAGGCCACAAGATGTGGCTACCCCCCTCTAAAATCAGTGGTTTCGTTCGATAAGAACGAATTCTTCGTAAACTCCGAATTCGTAATGCACGCGGTATGGTGCTCCAGGGGTCTGGTTCAACCATCCGGACTAATCCTTGCAGTCAGACATGCTCCTGGGGTCAGGCTCATGAGTCTGGATCGAAGACGCATCCCTCGGTTCACAATCAACATATGCTCCAGGGGTCTGGTACATCAACGCTGATATATATGTGCACAGAACAGCCTACCAGCACATCCAGCAGTGACTACTTCGGGCCCTGAAGTTCAACTGCTAATTAGTGTGGACCAGCGACGAGAGATGGTGGAAGAGTAAGAGGAAGACGCGTGGAATGGTAATCAGCGAGTTTGTGATGAAGAGCAAACACAAGCAATGATGGACGCGTGTCATCACGGGACCTGCGCGAAGTTTTGGTGCGTTTACATGATCATCAGCAACTCCCTTTCATCATGAAGTCGACATGGAGGTATCGTTTTTTCATTATCACTGTCAGAACATTAACACTGGTATGTCTACTAGCGTGCTAAAATACCTGCACGCAGCGGTCTGACAACCCTTCAGCGTGGACCAGCGTACTCTAGCGTGGACCAGCATACTCCAGCGTACACAAGCGTACCTGTCACGCCAGGGTGTACGCTAAATGCTAATGGCCCTTTCTGCACCTATCCTACATAGACACGCCATCGAAATCTATCTATGTCTGCCCCCCTTCACCTAATACCCTCGTATCTGTCACCTCAGGCGGGCTCCAATCATCATCAACTCCGAACTGCGTACTGCTCTTTCGCGACCCTCTCTCTCGTCAAGCCAACCTCTTCCGCTTAAACGAGCCTTGAAGGATGGCTCCCGTCGTTTTCTCTTCTTGGCTGTCTCTGAAGGAGCAAACGACAAGTTTGGGTGTAAGCGGACAATTCAAGTACGAAGATAGCTGTATATCCGTCGTTTTTGGTTGTGTCAAACAGGCAGAGATAGATTGGTACCTTGTGGGCGCTTTGGGGATGTGCGATGTGAACAGGAGTGCGACTCTTATCGTTGAACGTATTATCGCTGGTTTTGCCATAGGTGAGTTGACACAATCACTCCTTTTTTCGGCACCTCATTTATTGTCCTTAGCTAACATGACAGTTCCTTTATACAACGTATAGCTGGTTTTACACTCTTCAAACGATATATCCTCCTCACATCCATTTCGATTCCAGACCGAGATAGCTCCATCTAAGATCCGAGGGTTCCTTGTTGGACTTACACAGCAGCTCATTGGCGTAAGGTTCGTTGTGCAAACTGGGTGTGTATATCTTCTGAACTCGGAGCATTGATCTCCCTGTGACAGTTGTAAAACTTTCAGGTCGGCTACGGATGTCAATTCATCAATGGAGACAACGGCCGGTGTTTAGCTTTGGGTTTGCAGGCATAGTGGGCTATTTATGATTCAGCAACCTACTGTTCTCAACCTATATTTTTAGCTTATGCCCGCTGGATTACTCTTAATAGGAATCCGATCTTTGCCTTATAGCCCGGTACGTTATCAATCTCCTTTTGAATATCGGATCACCTTACTCAATACCGTGATCTTCACAATACTTCGTGTTGGCTATTGAAAGTAGGAAGGGACGACGAAGCCCGAAAAGTTGTGTATACCCTTCATAGCGAAGAAGCTGCAGAAAGAGAATATCTCGATATGTACGAAATGATCAAAGTTTGTTACTCGAAGCAGAAAATCAAGTGATCTTTGGTCTACTCGAGCTATGCTTGGACGTACACTCGTTGGATGTGGTATACAGATCTTTGGCCAGTTTACAGGCATTAATAGTACGTGTATTCGTGCTCATGTCCGATTGTGTCTATTTTTCTGAAGTTGCTTTCTCTTCGTCTGTAGTCATCAACTATTTCAACCTCAGGTGTGGAAGAGCCTTGGAGTCGAAGGTGGTAAAGCACTACTAGCACAAGATATCTACGGTACCGTAGGACCTATCGCTAGTTTCTTGTACGTATGATTTCAAGAACAGCTCCGTTTCCAATACAACTCATCTAATGCCTAACATTCGTATCTATAAGCTTCATCACATTCGTCCTGGACCGCGTTGGAAGAAAGAACCCTTTCGTGTTCAGAGCAGAAACATTCGTTGCCACATTTTCAATTTTGGCTGCGATTTTGGCTACTAACCCCGTAACTCCTGATGCTACAACTGCAGCGAATCTCGCTGCTCAGCGGTACGTTGGTCTGTGGACTCGATAAATTGTGCTACTGACTGATGACAACCGCCCTCCCCTTTTGAATGGTGGTTTAGAGCGGGGATAGCTATGAATTTTTAACTAGTATTGTTTTCTCATTGAGTTTTGGCCCCATTAGTTGGGTTTTGGCGTATGAGGAATGTCCGTCTTACCTGACGGCTCTCAAATTCTGATGTATTCCCGTTCAATCATGAGACCAGGTTTTCCCTATATTACCCAATCCATTGGAACTAGTGTTGCAATGTGCAGTAAGTGGGTGTTCAACATACTTCTGTCTCAGGTTCGTAGATCCAGAAACTTCATGTGTTGCTTTCTATCATTTATAAGGCGTCTCCCCTAATGAACATCAGATATAAATTCTAGATAGTTTTAGTTTGCCTGAATTTCGCAGATCACTTGATGATTGCGGTATTCTTCCCCAAAATAAAAGGTGAGTCTCAGTCATCCTATACATTCATAAGTATTCATTATGACTGATATTAGAACATCTTGTCTTCAAACCTCAGGGAGAACTTTGGAAGAAATGAACGAAGTATTCGGAGATAATATCAATGTGCAGAAGATATTGGATGAACATGGGATGAGTAGTACAAAAGGTCACAGTTCCTTAGAAGAGAAACACGAAGTTGTCCATGCATAAAATCTGTTGACGATTTACAGTAATGTCCTTCGAGAAAAAGAAACAGTTACAAAATGACGAGAACCCCCTGAAATCATCCTACCCTCCCTTCCATTCAAATTTCATCACAACAAAGACCATGAATCCTCATTTATAAACCTATATTCATCATGGTCATATCCCCGAATATATAGCTTACTTCTCCTTGCTCATTCACTGAAAACCAATCTTCATCAATGCCACTCCAGACCATAGTAGGTAGGAATATAATACTTAAAAGCGACTGCTGCATCAAATCTATAGTTCACTTACCCTAGCAAGTTTTGGTAGTAGTACTGACCCGTGCTTCCACCTACACCCCTCGGAAAACTGTTTTCCTCTGTGCTAATTTCAATATGTTCCTGCGTAAGCTCACACGAGTAACACAAGAACGCTGTAAGGCAATCGCCCAGACAGGATCCACCTATTGAGTAACGAGAGCGTATAGTCGACCTGAATGGAATCTAAACGAATTGATTCCGAATGTTAATATCTTTGTGGAATAAAGATACATAATAGGTACCAAGATATCAGTCTCACCTGTAGCGCACATCCAAGACAGAACAAAGTAGTCATGATTCCATGTACTGCACAATCTCCATTGCAAGCAGGCACCTCACACGGCTCAGGGGAATCATGACTTGAGAGATAATCAAAACGGGCTTTATTGCGTCCATAGACGATGCATGGACACCAAAGTGCAAGGCAGCCTGAACATAGATGAAGATAGGCCAATCAATCATTCAAAAACAAACATGATGAACAACTGAATCAAGATATGAAAGCAAACTCACAGGTTCCCAACACATTGTCTCTGCTAGTAAGGCACCTGCACAGACCAACGCTCCAGCCCCTATCACCTCGAGAATCGACAGATTTATGTCTTGCGTTACGGTTTCCCTTGATGGACATTGCCACTTTGGCAGAAGGCTGTTCAATCACTGCAGCCGTGGAAGTTTCTGCAGCACAAGATGACATAGAACCCTAAGGATCACCATATCAGTACTTATTTTCATTGCAAATAAACTGTATACAGCAATAAGTGTACCTTCTTATGTCCTGAAATATTACTCATGTGGTGACTCTCCTGCGACGGTCCAGCTCCATCCGAAGTCTCAGTCTTAGCTACACTTGATCTCAGGCCTGTGGCCAACCCACTAGCGTTATTCCGGGAATCATGAGGGCGCATGGTGCGAGATATCATGGTTGCTTCCCTTTCAAGGGAGTATGCAGGAGGTGGAACATTCGGAGTTTCAGAAATGGGATTTGCAGAAACTAGTTCAATCTCAGGAGCCCGAACGGATGGTGAAGCACTGCCTTCATTTCCAGGAATAATCCGTCCTTGCGGCCGTTCGACGTTGATGGGGTAGACCTGAGAGGTCAAAGCAGTGTTCTGTTTGTCCATCTTTACAATCATACAGGTTCGTCACTGAAGAGTGTAGCTGAAAGGTAGTGGATGTAACATCAAGTTGCGGGCAGTTGTAGTTGAAAATCCAATTTATGTGTTTTCCGTGCACTGCTTTTGTCGAGCACAGGTCGACAAACGTGGTATGAGAAGGTGTGGGCATTTATCTATTCTTGGGTGTTTTTTGGGGATTGGCTTCATGGTTTCAATTTTGGACCTTTGGTCTTGGCTTTACGACACTAAGTAGATGCCATTAATAATATGTTACATGACTGTTGAATTGAATATGGGTATTGATATTATTGAGGGCCGGCAGAGAGAGCGAGTGACCATAAAATTTCTGTCACCTGTCAAAAACTCTATGCAAACTTCATGATGATGCTCTTGGCATGGAAGCGATATAGCAGACAAGTAGATTAGAGAGTGAAATTCTTCAAAAGATTGCGCTGTTTAGTTTCACTGAGACTCTGTAGGCCCATGCTGACTTGCAAAGAGATAAGAAGTGGAAAGGCTTTCTGGGATTTTGGACACTCTACTGTAATTTTTTGCTTGGTTGGAGAACCACCTTGTACAGATTGTATAGGTGAGTTAATGCGGTCTTTCCTTTGATATGATGATATCAGTCCCTTGATTCCTGATATCTTAGCCTCCATGATTGTCCAGCTGGTCTAAATGTCACATTGGATGTCAGATCAAAATAAACTCAAAAGAAAGCAGGCAGCTGCTCTGTGCTTGCACAACTTGGTCTGGTATCATACCGAAGATCAGGCGACAGGAGAAGCAGCAGTCACTCACAGAAGGCTTTCCATTGTGGTGACACTTCACTCCAGGACTATGTAACTTCACTCCAGGACTATGTATGATGCTGACAAGGATCAAATCATTCTACTGAATCCAAATCACTGCTGAGAATCCTCTGGTCACTCCTGTGATACCTAGTAATTCATTACAGACACAAGTTCTCCCTTCCTCAAGCTCTTCCTGACTTATGCTCCTCAGCTCTTGACTCTGGCATTTTCAGCTGGTTGGATTTTGATTCAAATGTTCTCAGGATGAATCAGGAAGGGCCATGTACACTGATATGATTCATTGAGTATCCTATCATCACCATTGAGTATTTTCAAACTTACAAGGTACCCCACTAAATTCAAATCTAAATGCAGACTCATGATTTTTTGATCTCCATCACAGGAGATGCTTGATATGTCGCTAATTTAACTCTAGGAAGAAAGAAGAGATGGGACATTTGACCCAAGGGTCCATTCACCAGTGTGATTTTGACCCCACCTTCGATTTCTCATCAGTCTTCACCAAGGCGGTCCTCCACTATGCAAGTCCTATCTCTTGCAACAGGTTCCTGGAATTGGTGTCCGAATCTCATCATTGAAAGACTTAGCAAATTCAATTCATTTTACCCTACCCTTGCCACGATACTTGCATTGGCTATCCTAACAACAACTGTACTCAGATCATTTGTCAATGCATCTCGAAGGAAAACTCCGCCGCCTCCTGATCCACCTGTGGACCCAATTATAGGCCATTTGAGAAGTATTCCTTCTACAGAACAACCGGAGCTGTTCCATGAATGGGCCAAGGTGTATGGTAGGTGTCGATATTCTGTTGATGTCTTTCAAGTCCGAGCCAGTATTAATCGGGTCTTGTAGTGATTCTAGGTGATGTGATGCATCTCAATGTCCTGGGGCGCAATGTCATCGTTCTTGATAGTATCAAAGCTGCACATGACCTTCTGGAGAAGCGGGGTTCGATATACAGCTGTAGACCACAGCTTGTTATCTTCATTTCGGAAATGTAAGCTTCACGCTACCGTAACTTACGATATCGATATCAACAAATGAATGATGAGGTTTCTCTTTGAGAGCAGATTAGGCTAGAACCTATGCCTTCCATTCCTTCAATATGGAAAAACGTTCCTCAAGCATCGTAAGTTTTTTCAAAGTTACCTTGGCAGCAAGGAAAGTCTCATGTTTATACCTATGCAGACGGAGGAAGTGAGGGCTTTAGTCAGGAATTTGGTTGAGTCCCGAGAATCATCATCTTCACATCTTTCGGTGAGTGTATAAGCACTTTGAGTATTGCATAAACTTAAATACGTATTGTGATACAGGCAGGCTTTCCACAACCATTATAATGCAAGTTATCACGAGACATAAGATAACTTCTGGGGATGATACACTGCTTAAGTTAGCAGCTAAAAGTTCACAGGCAGTAAATAGTGCAGGGCCAGTTGGGAATAGACCTGTTGATTTCTTTCCATGGCGTAAGTGACTAGCTTTACCTCAAATTTTATGTATACTGACCTCAATCCTTCCGCATATATACAGAATATTTCCCATCATGGTTTCCTGGGACGTATTACGCCAACAAAGCACGTTTTAACCGTGAAGTGGTGAGGAGGATTCTCGGAGAACCGTACTTTGCTAACCCATGATATGTCCCAGCCACTTCCTCGCTGACTCTGGACTTTGGATAGTTATAGCAACTATCTTTGCTACCATGGATATTGTGAAGGTGAAGGATGAGAATGGTACCGAAATTGTTCCAGAAAACCCTTTTATGGATAGGCTGGTCAGGTATGCGCAGTCGATGTGCTTGCAGTAGTATTGCATGAACTAATGATTGACGTTAGTCAACCTGTACCATTTAAATGTGGTGTGGTACCGCGAGACGGTCGGTACAAAAAGATGATGGAAGAGTTGTTGGTATATCATATTCAGCAGAATGAAAGATTTCACTGTGTGTAGGGTATAACTTCTTAGTATTAAACTCCCAATTTCTACCCTTCTTCCTTGAATAACTGATCACCTTCAATGCCTTGGCCTCAACTTTCAAGTTGAGCCCAACATTATGCCTCTGGCCATCAGAAGCAAGAATCATAAAACTCGAAGTAACTTTCGAGAGAGCTCAACCGGTTACGCCTGTCGTATCCACTACACGGAAAGATGGGTAATACATCAAGGAAAGGTGAGAATGGGTTTGAACGATTGAATTGAATTGGGATGAATCAATTTTATCAGAGAAGAATTTTACAACGAGAAAAAAAGAAAGAAGCATCAGCTACAACGTAGAAAAGAGAACGTAAGGAAAAGTGCACTGTGAGTATAACTGAAAGACTCGTCTGGGTCATATCAGAAACCTGCGTCACAACACCATACACAAGTTCTCCCAAAAAGGACATCCTACTTCCCTGAGGAAACTCCTCTGATAACGGCAGGGCAGGCCTCTCGATGTACCTCAGATCCTTAGAGCCTATGTCCTTAACAACCATCCATAAAGCCTACTCGACCTCCTTGCCCGGCCCTTCGTAGTCTTTGACGAAGGAATCGTTGTCTGGACGTTTGAGACCTACCCATAGATTAGCATTAAATGAAAACGACAAAGATGAAGATGAGACGAGACTCCTCATCTTTCAAGTGTCTAACATGTACAAGCACCTCAACAGGTCCAGTAACATGAAAGAAAAGGGGTAAAAGGAGATGGTTGGGGATGTTGAGTCTATTATTAGGTCCTAACGAAATGATAAGAAAAATGAGAACGTTAGTAAGGGAAGTGGATGAAAGGGTAAGAACGATGTACCTGATACGCAGCGGGTATATATTCCCTGCTTGCAATGGGTCAAACACCCATAAGCTGTTCAAAAGGCCTAAAAGGCTTTTCGGGCTCAAAGTTGAATGTAAAATGTTTGATACCCTTCTTCACTTCCTTCACTTCCCCTTCCCCTCCACCTTCGCCTTCCTCATCCCCCTCATCCTCTTCATCACTCTCATCGTCAGCATACCCTCCCCCTCACCTTCGCGTTCGCGCTCCTCCTCCCTTTCCCCCAACCATCCCCCTCCCCCAAATCTGAAATCCTAGGCGCATAGTGACATCCATAAAACCACCCCTGGAGAGTCGTAGGATATACCCAGTTTGGATTTATATTAACAGCGTTTCCATGAATTTAGTTTAGCTTCGAGGGAAGCTTGGGCACAGTCGTTGAAGGAGGTGGGKGGATGGATGGAGGGGTGGRGATGGCTAGTCACGGGAGGAATATTTCGATAGAACACGGGAGATGGCAGCTAGGGATTCCTCGTCTTCGTCCTCTGACTCAGACTCGGAATCAGGTGGTGGGGGAAGAAGGGAATTGGCTGTGGATGCTGATGGGGAATTCGAAAAGGATTTGAGGTGTATGGGCGCAGGAACAAATGTTGTAAACAAAAGAAGATTATTCCCATCCTCGTCATACTCATCCCACGAAAGTGATAGATGAAGATCCCCAGCAAGCTTGAGGGAGTAGGGGAATGGTAAAGACTCTGTGTATGAGGTATTCACGAAGGAGGGAAAAATGAAGGAGGTGAAAGATTGATTGATTCGTTCGGCTCCTTCAAGCAGGTGTGATGCAATTGCTATCGAAAGCTTTCTCGCCTCTCGCTTCAGCTTTCTCTCATACTTCTCTAGCCTCCTTCGCTGTAAGAAAGCGACTACGTTGCTGGTTCATCTTTGCCTGAGGAGCTACACTGTCGACAGCCATGAAGAAGAGTTTCTTGGGCTTGATTTTATCGATGGAATACCTGATAGAAGAGTTAGCTGCATTCTGTGAGAGAAGCTAGAACTTACCCATGGTTAGTCGTCGTCGTTCGTATCAGGGAAAGCGGCTTTGGTGTGATGTCTGGAACTGGCCTGGGAAATTCAAAAATTATGGTATGATGCACCGGTTCCAGCTGTATATTCAAGTTACTTTGGCATAATGGTCTACGACGTTGATAGCTTATGTAATTTTTATGTCCTCTAAGCTCCGCGGTTCAAACCCGCGCATGCCTCATCCTTTTTTGCACCAGTTTATAAAACCTATATGTAGAACTTCAAGAAAATAGAAAACACTATATGATTTGTGTGTATATAAAGGTTCTACTTATTATTCTATACAATTGGTGAAGTAATTTGATATTATAGAATTTTTAATAAGATTCAATTTGTAGAAATACTTACCTTCAAGTACTTATCTTGAATTTCTTGCAGCTCTGTGAGCTAGGACAATTTGTGCCCATCTTCTCCATGCTCTAAAGAGACTTGTAGTGTCTAGAAGCTCTAGTAGGTTGTTGGTTCCAAGATAGAAGGATAGGAGGATGTTGCAATAATGAATGGGCTTGTGGCTGTTGGTTTGGAGGTATTGTATACCAATTAGAGAAAAGTATTCCAACAAATGTCTGAGTCTGGATCTGCAGCATAATTATTGAACAGATGTGAAAGAATGAATAACCTGGAAAGCAATTCTAAACTGAGCTCTGCATAAGAATTCTGAGAGCTGAATTTGAGGTGGAAGCAAATTATTCCTGAGTACTCATTACAATTTCCTGTCCAGAATCCAACAGAGAGTAAAATTTAGGAACATTCAGATTAGATGGCTGCTGAAAAGCTATCCTTGAGCTATCCTCTACTATTTATTTGAGTTGGCAACAGATGAAAAATTCTGATTGACTGCTGGGGATGTTATGAGCTGCTCTTAATTCACTACCATCCTGTTAGCTCCATATGAACTGTTTTTTTTTCATGACAATAGTAGCTAAATGTGTACCTGGAGCAGCAGAAAGCATAACAGATATATGATCCTGACCCTTGATTCTACTCTCATTTGGCTTTCTCTGTAACCACAGCCTCTTCTCAGCTTCTGTATGTATAATAATCAGTGAGAATACTAGTTGTACAGTCTTTTTTGGGGTTTTTTTGGTGTTTTTACAGTCAGATTGCACTCAAACAGGCTGAAATGGGCCCAAATGCACTTAAATGGGCTTTTCTGAGCATGTATAATACTTATTTGTCATAATTCTACATTTGGTTTAAGTACTCGATTTGGTATAAGCCTTAAACCCGATTTGGTTTAAGGCTTAAACCAAATCGGGTTTACCATCAGTTCCAGACACCAACCGAAAGCCGGGAAAGCGTCGTCGTCATCGTCTGTGCAGAATGAAAACACGTGATGTACCGGACCGAGTGCCGGTGGCTGTTCGTTCTCGTCTCTCTCTCTTCCTTTTCCTCCAATCCACCAACCTCTTCCGCCTGGTCCTTGGAGCAAAAGTCAATCAGGAGAACATCAAAAGATTTTGCTTTTCTATGAGAAGCTCCACTCACCGAGCGTTCTAGCGACATTGACCACAAATGGAGCTTGCAGCTTCTCGTGTTTGTCTCTTCGGTGTCGACTATTGACAGCACTGTGTTTGTTCTACGACCCAGATATGTTGTCAGTGACCTGAAGGGTAGCGCTTCATAGTAGCCTGGTCCGCTCATATTCAAGCTTCTTCGACAGTATGTGTAATCTCATCTACCTTCAATTCATTTAGATCCCAACAGCGGCTTTTCTGAGTTTTCAGAGCGATGGTTATGCTGTATTCATTGCACCTGGGGGTTGCCGGTGAAGCTTCAAAAAACTCAACGATACATTGCCGGGGTTCTATGAATACAGAAGATATCGAACCAATTCATTGGGCTATGGCGTAGCTGCATATTTGGTGTGTTTTTCTATCTAGGAATGCCGCATGACCTAATTTCTCCTTGTTCTTCCTCCTCCCTTGCTCGAGGCAGTCGTCCAACATAATCTCTTCCTACTTGTTCCTACCTTTCTCACCGTGGCGAGGCTTTTGTTGAAAACTCGTCAGCTCGTCATCTCTGCGATGATATATCAGAACTAGTACTCAGTACTCAGATGTTACAGCCTCGAGCGCTGGCATGAAACCTACTCTATCAGCCCAGCTGTACTACCCATTGACATGCGCAAATATTCGAGAAACGAGCCCTGCCGTTTTTCGTTCCTTCGCTTTCTCTCCTTTCTCTACATCCCCTCCACCTCCTTCGTTTTCAAAACCTCCAGATATCACTCGCGTCCATCCGCTACATGCACGTCGTGGCCGTGTACAGATCCACACGAAATCGTTGGACTTGTACTCGCCTGTATAGCTTGACGTAGCTCGCACTCAGGCTCGTCTTCTCTGAGTTGGTCGGGTTGTGGGGTCCACGAAGGAAGGAAGAAGGCGAGAATTTAGCGTATGGATTGGACGCAAGGAAGATGAGGATGGCGGTTGACGCTGGTTAAGCGCTCAGGTCTTGAAGTTGAAGGTGTTCATCACCTCATTGACTTCTATTAGCTCGGGGACGATCCATCGACATACACACGATAGCACAAGGGTAGCTCCCTGCGTGGATCTCTCCGAAATCTTTCTCCTTCTCCATTTCCGTTCCCTCGACTCCCGCGCCCTGACCTCCTCCCTATCTCCATCCTCAACTTTTCAGCCATCCATGCACGTATATGGCTCGTAGCTTGTCATTACACCTTTATATCCCTATGGCCTCGACCTCAGACTCATAGTGCTTGAGCCAGAGATCACGTCACTAGTGGAGTCCTCT